>JAJOZX010012820.1:0-102500 GCA_023014485.1 Bathynomus jamesi | reverse complement strand
AGGAATGGAATGCTACCTACCGCACGCCCCTCCCATTCCTAATGGCCGATTACTAGCTATTCAAAAAACACTTGATTCCCGTGCCCCACCTGTATATATGAAAATTATTTCACGAAAGTAACACGTGAAAAATATTTATGATGAATAAAACCACGAAGTTTCAAGGAAACGTTAATCGAATGGAAATCGATTTTGATGTGAAATCACGAAACATTTCATAATGACTTCGTTTCATTTAAATGAAATGTCGAAACTTTAATTCAATTGGTCTCCCTCCTCCGAATAACTCATTAATTGCTGCATCATCAGGTATTTTTTAAGGGGATGTTGGGGGTTGGGACACCGAGGGGGGGGCACAGACCCATTCAGTTCTACGAACTTTATGCAATTCTTTACTCCTTATAATACATACATACATACATTAAATCCATATATATATATATTATATATATATAATATATATATATATATATATATATATAAGAAGACATTAGACAACTGGAAGGGACCCAGAGAAGCTTCACAGCCAAGATCAAGGGGTGCAAAGAACTAAATTACTGGGAAAGGTTACGCGAACTAGACCTATCTTCACTGGAAAGGAGAAGAGGGAGATACACCATCATTTACACTTGGAAAATAATGGAAAAACTAGTCCCTAATCTTACTGTGAACCCTATAACTCCCCAAACAATGGTAGAAAGTAGAAACAGTAGACTGTGTCGTATTCCCAAATTAAAGGCGAGACAGGGAGCATCCTTAACCCTTTACTGCCCAAAGGACAAATTCTAACCTTTAAAATACATGCATTCATAACTTAACCCAACAAAATATTTGGCCAGTAAAGGGTTAAACCTGAAAGAAAATAGTTTTTGTTGTGAGAGGACCAAAACTGTTTAATCAGCTGCCCAAACATCTGAGAAACACGAAAGGAGTTGCAGTGGACATCTTCAAAAGAAGATTAGACGCCTGGCTCAGAACAATCTCAGATGAGCCGGTGTACCTGGCTGTGTGAGGTGGAGAGCACAAGAAACCAACGCACTACTTCACCAGGCTAACTCGAGAGGAGGGGCAACAAGCTTGACCTTCGTGAAATGAGGAATCATCGCGCGGAACCTTTGTAATGTTGTAACGTAAGGTATACACAGAGTGTGTGTGTGTGTGTGTGTGTGTGCGCGCGCGTATAAACAGAAGTCTCGGTAGTTCGACCCCGTGGTATTCCACGGGGTCGAACGATGCAAACGATGCAAACGACAACGACGACGGTATAACGATGACCGGAAAAGGGACGAAAAAAATGCTGGCGTTACAAACGCAGTTTTTTTGCCGACGATTACAAACGTGTGATTCGGGTCGGGCAAGACGCAGCTGAAGAGAATTTGTAGGAGGGGACGGGAGAGGCTGTGGGGGTGGGGGCGGGGGAGGTTGAAAGGGCTTACCCCGGAAATGGGATCTTTTAACATTCTCAAACCTCATTTCAGCTTAGCTTTGACCCCAATTTTTATTTATTTATTTATAAAGTGCAGCAATGATTTAACATCAAACAAAAAACCGCTATCTTATGTAATATCATTCTTAGTCATACTTTGTGTGTGTGTGTGTGTGTGTGTGTGTGTGTGTGTGTGTGTGTGTGTACAGTGGAGAACCCGCATTAAAAAGCAAATAACCCACCCTTACCAGTCGTGCGGTAGTCGAATCTATCACAGTGAGTCATCTTTGCTGGAGTTTTTTGTGTTAGCGATTAGGTCACTGATGGTGAAATCGTTAAAATTTACTTCTTTATATATATATATATATATAATATATATATATATATATATATAATTAATGTATTAAGGACCCAGAATTTTGAGTTATATTTACGAACTACCAAATATGAAGTAATATGAACCAACTTTGAAGTAAAAAATTACTTACATTCATTAGACAACACACACACACACACACATATATATATATATTATATATATATATATATAGTAAACCCTCGTCCAACGCGGGGGTTACGTTCCTCGAGAACGGCGCGTTAGGTAAATCTGCATTGGACAAACTTAATACCTTATGGGATAAATGGGGATACGTGAACGCGGCCGCGTAAAGTCTCCCATTGATACTTAGATACGTAGATTTTTTATTCACACATAAATGAATTTCCGTACCTATATGTATAGGAAATAAGAACATAATAAAATCATAACCATAATGATATTTACATATGATTAATAAAAATATATTAAATGAAAATAGCACGTATCTTTTCTTCACTCTTTCGTATGGTGCGTATGGTAGACTCATTCACGTGATACTCGCTGCTAAGTGATGTTATGCTCATACCACCACGCAACTTATCTAGAATCTTTATTTTTTCGGTTAATGTCATAACCTTACTTTCTTCTCTTCACTATCACTCGCAGATGCTTTACGTTTTTGCCATACTGCTGTCTAAGGGTAATAGCAAAACAACGGCAAAATACGACAAAAACAATCCAACACAACTTCACTGAACTTAACGCGGTAGCGGGACTGAGACAAAGGGTGATGCGAGGGTGACGCGAGAGGGAGGGAGATGCGGAGAGTGTTGGAGAGTGTAGGAGAAAACATTAGAGCGCGCATTGGTCCGCGTACAGTACTACTGTATTAGAGCGTGTTTGGCGGACCGTGTATAATCAAATTTTCCGCTTTCGGCAAATGATTGTTCGCATTCATTTTTCCGTGTATGAGCAAATTCGCGCTGGACAAACATGCGTTGGACGAGGGTTTTATATATATATATATGTTTTATATATATGTTTTATATATATATATATATATATATATATATATATATATATATATAGAGAGAGAGAGAGAGAGAGAGAGAGTCTCAGAATTCGCATTATTCAGATTTACGAGGCTTACGGGTCGAAATGGTTTATAAGTGATGTTTAATTACAATATATGTTCGACAGTGGCGACTCGTGGTATAAATGTATGGGGGTGCGATTTCATAAAATTTATAATTTTTAGAATTGTAGTACATAAACAATCACATGGTGCTTCCGTACGGTACTTATATGTCAAAAGAAGCCATAAATTTGTATTAAAAAAATATTTTAATAAAATATAAAAATAATTGTTGAATAAATTTGACTATAATAAATTTGACTATAATAATGTACCACTGTACGACAACACGGACTCACAATAGCTAGTGCGAATCCAACTGCCGCTCACAAGAGTACTATACTTGTATTAACATATGCGGCTATGCCAGACGTACAATTCTAGTTAATTACAAATAAGTAATAATTTTAATAAAATACATATAAATGGCTTATATCATTATTACTGAAGTAACTATTAGTAAAAATAAAGTTATTATAAAAAAAATTCGCGATTGTACTTATATTTTCATTACAACAGTAAAATATAATTTATATTTACTTGAGCGAAAAATCTATCGCTCCATTCGGCTGCAATATTATTTTGTATTCAAACAGCGGTACGCTATTTGAAGCTATGCTATAAGTTTAGAATATTATGTACTGTATGAAGGCTTACTCAAAATGCCTCATGAATCATGATATGCCACATGAATTTTAAAATATATTTCAAGAATATTTATGTTAATATCTTAAAATTAATATATTTTTTATCTGTTAAATTAATATTTATCGTTTCAAGCAAGGGGGAGCGACCGCTCCATCGCTCCTATACGCCAGTCGCCACTGATGTTCGATAATGTTCGAATAATAAAAATAGTATGTACAGTTATCAAAACGTTATCTTAAATAATTAAATTGAATGAAGCTACATTAGCCAATAGTGTCTCAGAAGTCGCGCACTACTGGCTGATGTAGCAATAATTGGGGATAAAATTAGAGCCTTGTGAATCACCATTTTTTTTCGAATCGAATCTCGAATCAAATCATCTCAAACAATTCAAATCGAATCTAATCAACTGTACACATATAGATTAGTGTGTTTCTACACACAATTAGTAATAAGCATAAAATTAAATAAATCTTGTTGAGAACAAAGGACAAAGTAAATCCTTCTAAAAAAAATGTATTAAGTATTTGATCATGAGGAGGAATAATGGTATTAAAGTATGATAAAAGTGTTATTGCGCGAGAGATTGGTCTCAGTATATAGACTGAATTATAATCTAAGTAAAAAGAAGTGTTTATTTACGAAAGTGTTCTTCAAAACAACATCACTGATGTTGTTTACCGGACTTAAGGGAGATTCGAAAATATCGAATCGGAGCCCAAGCTAACGAATCAAATCGATTCCTCTCTCTCCGATTCGAAATCAAATCGAATCTCGAAGCTTCGGGGGGCCCTAGATAAAAGTCTCCCCCCTCCCCACAGTCTAGAATCTAGATAGAGGTAGGGGCCACCAGCTTGACTTTCGTGCGAAGAGAGCGACGCGCGAAACTTCTACCAAGCTTATTATACTAGGTCACTTTTAAAAACCAGGTAGAAATAAAATTTCTAAAAAGACATAAAAAATTATTGATCATTTAATATTTCCATTTTATTATTAGAATCACCATAAACAATAAAATACCCACCAATAAATATTGGTAATTTTTTTTATACTTCTTTAGAAACTTTATGTTTCTCGGCGATCTTTTCCCCCCACCCACCCCTACCCTCGAAACTGCGCATCAATAAGAGTTTATTTTGAAGGTACTCCTCTTTACGTTAACACTTTCGCTGCGTATTTAGATTTTCGGGGGATTACCTCCAAAAGTGCCAATTATCCACTAAAAAATTAAATTCCTTATTTGGAATTTTTTTTCACTCACTTTTCTAACAACTTTACCTTGAAATTTCTAATTTAACTTTACCTTGCAATTTCTAATTTAACTTTACCTTGAAATTTCTAATTTAACTTTACCTTGAAATTTCTAATTTAACTTTACCTTGAAATTTCTAATTTAACTTTACCTTGAAATTTCTAATTTAACTTTACCTTGAAATTTCTAATTTAACTTTACCTTGCAATTTCTAATTTAACTTTACCTTGCAATTTCTAATTTAACTTTACCTTGCAATTTCTAATTTAACTTAACTTGAAATTTCTAATTTAACTTTACCTTGAAATTTCTAATTTAACTTTACCTTCCAATTTCTAATTTAACTTTACCTTCCAATTTCTAATTTAACTTTACCTTGAAATTTCTAATTTAACTTTACCTTGAAATTTCTAATTTAACTTTACCTTGCAATTTATAATTTAACTTTACCTTGAAATTTATAATTTAACTTTACCTTGAAATTTCTAATTTAACTTTACCTTGCAATTTCTAATTTAACTTTACCTTGAAATTTCTAATTTAACTTTACCTTGAAATTTCTAATTTAACTTTACCTTGCAATTTCTAATTTAACTTTACCTTGAAATTTCTAATTTAACTTTACCTTGAAATTTCTAATTTAACTTTACCTTGAAATTTCTAATTTAACTTTACCTTGAAATTTCTAATTTAACTTTCCTTGCAATTTCTAATTTAACTTTACCTTGAAATTTCTAATTTAACTTTACCTTGAAATTTCTAATTTAACTTTACCTTGAAATTTCTAATTTAACTTTCCTTGCAATTTCTAATTTAACTTTACCTTGCAATTTCTAATTTAACTTTACCTTGAAATTTCTAATTTAACTTTACCTTGCAATTTCTAATTTAACTTTACCTTGAAATTTCTAATTTAACTTTACCTTGAAATTTCTAATTTAACTTTACCTTGAAATTTCTAATTTAACTTTACCTTGAAATTTCTAATTTAACTTTACCTTGAAATTTCTAATTTAACTTTACCTTGAAATTTCTAATTTAACTTTACCTTGAAATTTCTAATTTAACTTTACCTTGAAATTTCTAATTTAACTTTACCTTGAAATTTCTAATTTAACTTTCCTTGCAATTTCTAATTTAACTTTACCTTGAAGTTTACAAATATGACATTAGAAATACTTTGAAATTAAATAAAATAATGAAAACTGCAAATTTTTAGAAGAAAAAAGCGAATGTGGTCGTAGAGTAGAACGTATTTTGAGCGCCATGAGATAAATCCGATTGCCGCAGCTAATGGGTATAAACGCGCAATCGGATATATCCGACTGCAGCAGCAGCGAAACGGTTCATTAAAGTAAGTGGCAATTTAACTTTTTTCCTCTCAACGTTTGAAGAGAAATGAAGAGAAATGAAGAGAATTATGCAGAAAAGTGAAGCCAAAAATAAAAATATCTTCTATCCATTCAGTCGAGTTTCAAAAATTTTAATTTACCTCCGATCGCGAAAGAACGAACGATCTTCGCCGTATTTTGTGTGTAAAGTTACGTTCTTGGTTTTTACATAATAATAGTAATAAAAATGTCTTAATAATTGACTATTTTACTCGGTTGTTTGATACAATTTACATAAATTAACAAAGAAATTTCTTATTAAAATACGGGTGTTTCTAAAGTTGCGCAACCCTATATATATATAGTGTTGTGTAACTTTAAAACACCCTGTATTTCATAAATACAGCTCGTAAGTAATTTTTAAGGATATGACCGTAGAAACTGTGGATTCACTCGGTTTTAGCATATCACATGACTCGTGACATTTTTTCTTATTTAATACACTTAGGGGTTACATAATAAAACTGAGTCGCATTCCCCTAAACTGCCATGTAGGATGCGAGTGTGTGAAAACCACAAGGGTTTAATGTAGACTTAACAAAATAATAATAATAATAATAATAATATGTAATTTCAGCAAATAATTCACAGGCCTGCGATGGTTTTGTTGTCCGAAATATTTTATCACTTATACAGCAATTTTTGCCCGCTGATTCCGAAAATAATAATAATTTTTCGCCACCACGTACAGATTTTTCACAAAATGTCATATTTCATATTACTATGTAAGTAATTTTCATTAAAATTGACTCAATTAAATTTTTATTAAAAACTACTGCCTATAAATGCTTCCAGATCAGAAGTGACGTCATAGCTTCTAGAACATTCGAGAAACGCACCGCTAGTATATAAGTGATTGACAAGCCACGAGATGAGTCAGTCTAGCGCGTGCGAGGTTATAGTTCTTTATTATTCGAAGGTACGCGGTGACTATATTTCTCTTTTGAAATTGGTTTATTTGTCACTACGGCAACTAGAGGGTGTGTAAATAGCCCAAACATTTTCTGTTATATTTGTGGAAAGTTTACTGTGAAAAAAACAAAGGCGAGACATTACAGACTTCGTCAAAAAAGCATACTATGCGTACTTCGGAATGAAACTTGGGGATCAAGACAAATCATGGGATCCACAAAGTTTGCAGTGTTTGTGTTGAACAACTTAGACTGTGGAGTAAAGGTAAAAAGGATTCTTTACCCTTTGGGATTCCAATGGTCTGGCGTGAGCCTAGAAATCACAGCAATGACGGCTATTTTTGTTCATGTAACGTGCAAGGCTACAATACTAAAAATAAAAAGGAAATTTCTTATCCAAACTTTCAGTCTGCTATAAGACCTGTTGCTCATGAACCTGGTATACCCGTACCTACTAAACCAAATACTCTTGATATAACTTCATCTGATTCGGTGTCTGATGGCGATGGAAACGATGATATTGACTGTTTTCAAACCGAAACATCTGGTGAACCCCAATTGTTTACACAAAGTGAACTTAATGATTTGGTAAGAGATTCGTGTCTCCCGAAGGATTCTTCAGAACTTTTGGGATCCAGACTTCGTGCAAAGAACTTGCTTTCTCCCGGGACGTCATTTTACTGGTACAGAAATCGAGAAAAAGAATTCATCCAATATTTTTCTTAAGAAAATTCACTGATATATTGCAACAATGTTTCGGAACTAATACTTAAGCTAGGCGCTGCAGTCTATGACCCAAATGAGTGGACACTTTTCATTGATTCCTCCAAAAGAAGTCTCAAAGGCGTTCTCCTTCACAACGGTAACTTGTATGCATCCGTTCCTTTGGCTCATTCGGTTCACTTGAAGGAAACGTACGAAAATCTTGAACTTCTTCTAAGGTTAAATACAAAGAACACGGTTGGCTACTTTGTGGAGACTTAAAAGTGATTTGTATGTTGTTAGGTCAACAACCAGGTTATACGAAGTTTCCATGGTTTTTGCGTGAATGGGATAGCCGAGCAAGAACTCAGCACTGGATAAAAAAGAAATGGCCATGCAAAGTCAACCTGACACCTGGTTCTAAAAACATTCAACGCGAAAGTGGTTGACACGAAGAAAGTCCTTTTACCTCCGCTTCACATAAGGGCTTGATGAAGCAATTTGTTAAGGCCTTGGACGAAGATGGAGATTGTTTTAAGTATCTGTGTGGTAAATTCCTAACTCTTTGAACTTATTTAGCATGTTAAAGAGTTGGGTTGTAAAACGAGTTTAAAATTACATTTCTTACATTCACACTTTGATTACTTCTCTGAGAATCTCGGAGCACTCAACGAAGAACAAGGAGAACGGTTTCACCAAGACATCAAAGAAATGGAGAAGAGCTATCAGGGAAGGTGGAACATCAGCATGATGACTGATTACTGCTGGATGTTGAAACGGGATACTCCAGAATTATTACATAAAAGAAAAGGAACAGCGCGTACATTCGAGACTAAAAGGCATAGATAGATCTCGCGAGAAAACTCGGGACAAATAAAGCTGAATATGTAATTGACTAAAAAGAAAGAAGACTATTAACAAGTTGTTTGCATTTTTAATTAGTATAACAAACCGAAATAGGTGCCTAATGTAAATTGAAATAAATAATATTTATTTATGTTGTTGTTTTTTCCCTTCCAGTTTGCGGAAAATCCTTACGTGATAGAAAAAAATGGACACCTTATTCGAAATTAGCGTAGTTGAATTATATAAAATCAGTTATTAGTAAGGAAACAACTCTTACAAAGTTCTCATTCGCGGGCCTACGTAATCATACAGAGGCGATTTGCCAGTTATGAATATTTTCATACGACCTAAGATCATCAGAAATTCATATATGCTGATAGAATTTGCAATAATTTCGATCTGGTGCTTGTCGCGCAAAAATACTGGTTACCTAAGCGGGAATTAAATTTGTTTATCAAGATTCCTAGCGACTTTATAAACCAAGGTCCATCAGCAGTACACTTACCTAACGATCTATTAGGCCCTATATGGTAGGCCCTCTGGTGGAGTTTGTTTTGAATACGAAAAAATGAACAAATTATAATAGCTGTTAAGAACTGAGTTTCGTATAAACCAAATAAATTTTAATTGTGAACCGCTATTTACCATACATTAATGGCAGTAATCTTAGATTTAATACATCAATTTATTTTGTACAAAATTAATTCATTACCGGTTAACAAATTTTAACGGCGTATACTAGTGAGGAGACTTTAGTACCAATGTGAACATTAAATGTTTTGTAGAAGTAGCATTAATAATGGAGAATTATTCGGTAGAACTAGCAATAATCTTAAATGTTAGCTATATAAATGGTATCACTGTACGGATAGATCAATCATCGTCTCGCAAACACTGGTGACCAAATTCACAGTTTGATTCTTCACATTAAAGTCGAATGCTCTGCGTGGGCCGTCAGGGTATATAATAGGTGTGACCCGATGTAATCTCACTTTGGTATAACCAAATGTACGTATTTTGGTGATTTTCTACTGCTAATCAAAGACCTTTTTTATAACTAATAATAATAATTAATTTTACAAATTCGTATGACACGAAATAATAATAATAATAATAATAATAATAAAATACAAAGTGTAGTCAATAAATGCACGGAATTGTTTCATTAAAAATAATCAATAAATTCCGCGCATTTATTGACCCCCCCCCACCCCACCCGTGTATAAAAAATAAGCGTGTCGACTAGTCTAACATTAATACGCAACAAAAATAAACGGACTCACGACATCTGATCGACTTCACATTCTATCGACGAGTATATTGTGGGTTAAGTTAGGTTAGGTGAGGTTAGCGTAAGTTACGATAGAATAAGTTAGTTTTTTGAGAATGCCAATTGTTCGGTCTTATCAACGAAATGAGTGTAGGCCCACAAAAATTACAATAAATAGAGAACAGACCATTTAAACTCATCTGAACTCATAAACTCGTAAACAAGAATTACACGAACTCATAAACAAGAATTACAGCGATAGAGTAGATCGTTATTACGAGAAGCGGGAAATCCTTTGAACGAATTTGATAATTACCATACTAAGATCGTTCCAGGATGAAATGATTTTAGCAAGTTTCTCTCAAAAGGAAATCAAAGGATGTTTACTATAAGGAATACAAACAAAATTCCTTACCGAGTTTGGAGGATTAAAGGAATACAAAGGGCAGCAAATTGCTACAGACTGGCTGGTCCCTACGAGGCTGTCTGTTTAAGAACGAACGTTGAGAGACAAAAAATATTTTGATCAATTTAAAACAAAGTGACAAATTTCACTTATAACCATATTCTTTTCTCGCCAACTTAACGCAATTTTAAAAGGATTTCGAGCGTTGATTATACGACTCAGTGTCAATGTCGATGTTCAGCAATGACTCTTTGCGCGTTCTTAATTTTCTCTCGAATCTCGGTCTTGGCTTCTTCGACTATTGCGAAGAACGCTTCAGTTCGTTGTTCGATAATCGCACCCAGATTTTTGTACGAATTTAAATCGGGCGAGTTTCCGAGCCATTGTCCCAGTTTAACTTATCCAAAATTATAATAGTGGTGTCATCCGCCAAAACTACGGAAAAATCCCTCTCAAAAACCACTTAAGAATTTTGTTATACTCTTTGTATGGTATCTCATTGGTAGACCGACGATGGTACGAGTTTATACGAAAACGAGTAGAAGCGGAGTTCAGTATAAAGAAACCATAAGACGATATAACCGGGAAGAAGACTCCGTTCGAACCTTAAAAAGCCCGCGAGGTTAACTTAAATAATAATGATAAAAATTTCTGGAAATAGGATAAGAAAGAAATGGTGCCGCGAATGACTCCCCCCTGTCATCAATCAATCGAGTGTCTGGTGAAAGCAGACATCGCAATTTTGTAAAAGCTATTAATTTTTAAGAGCGTAAATTGGGTTAATTTCGATGTAAGCCCAAATGGAACGTCTTCGGATGAGGCCATTGAAAATATTCGCATGGGCTTCATGAGTACCCGAAATTAAGAATCCGATTAAAGCGTTAAAGATGGGTTCTTCTCCGAGTATACTGTAGAATGTAGATGATTTATCAAGTGAACATTTAAAGCACGCTAATGATGCGATGCATCTTCATAATTCGAGGCTTTTCTCAGCCAAGCTAACTCGTTGTTTGTTATATTCTCGCAAAGTTTATGAGGGTGTAAGTCACGCCCCTTGTCAAAAAAATATATATATATAGAAAAACATTCTTACCAGCAGTAACTACAAACAGCCGTTGCCTCCTGCTTCTCAAAATTGTTCGGAAAAAGTATTGTTATAGTGTTATAAATGATTATTTATGAACTTCACGAAATGAGATCCGTTTCAAAGAAGACCACTGAACAGGCTTATATATTTATTGAAGGAAACTGTATGGAAATACACCGATAATAACTTTCACAGATGTTTCTCGCGTGGATATAAGCGAGGCATAAGCTAGAATGAAACACATTACACCCAATTCTATCATTTCCATTTAAGAAATCAAGAAATCGAAAGAAATTAAAGAATATTCCAGTGTATATGTATTAAATCTTGAAATTAAATCTTAAAATCTTCAAATTAAATCTTAAAAACTTGAAATTAAATCTTAAAAATCTTGAAATTAAATCTTAAACTCTTGAAATTAAATCTTAAAAATCTTGAAATTATATCTTAAAATCTTGAACTTAAATCTTAGAAATCTTGAACTTAAATCTTTAAAAATCTTGAAATTAAATCTTAAAAATTTGAAATTAAATTTTAAATTTTGAAATCTAAGAAATATTGATATAACAAACAAATTTGTACAATTAGATGAAGTCATGATTTTCATGGTGCTTTTTTACAGCCTCATGCAAACTTTGACAAGGATCCTTGCTCTCTCCAATATATATAATAAGGCCAGAGTATAGGATGTTGCATGCATAATATAAGCATCTCTCTCTCTCTCTCTCTCTCTCTCTCTCTCTCTCTCTCTCTCTCTCTCTCTCTCTCTCTCTCTCTCTCTCTCTCTCTCTCTCTCTCATTAATACTCCACCCTGCGGATAAAGCAAAAGGTAATGGATTAAAAGTAAAAATTACTGATGTCTGAAAAGTAAGTAAAAGTACAAAAGTAGAAATTACTTCTCTCCATTAATTATAATATAATTAATCGAGAGAAGTAATTTCTACTTTATACGTTTAGTTACTTTTTAGACATCAGTAATTTTATTTGTAATCGATTATTTTTTGCCCACCACTGCTCTGGATTATCTTGGCATGCATTTCCCTCCCAAATATTCAAAAACAGTCATATACCAAATCATTTTCAAATTGAAAGGTGAATCAATAGAGCAAATAAAAGAATTTAAATATTTGGCTCACATCATCACCATTTCCTTTGAGTGATGACTCAGACAGCAAAAAAAAATTAACATCGAAGTTTCTGTACGCGGACAAAAAATGACGAGAAACTTCAGGTTCTCCGCGAGTGAAGCTAAAAACATCTTTTTATTTTAAAAATTTTGCAATAATACTTAAAAAAAAAAAGAATTCTGACACAATACTAAATTTGGTTTATAACAGACCCTGTACACTGTTGCTAACTAACGTCTCGAGCCTCGCGGAGGTAAGAACACAAACTCAGCACAGTCTAATGCAAAGAATTAAAAAAATTGATAATCCAATTGTACAAGCTTTTCATTAATGCTGACATATGTATTGTTACTGTCTTTAATTTTTAATTTTAAACAGAGCTGGGCACTTGCGTTTTTTTGCGGTACTGCGGTACTGCGGTACTACTACCGCACTACCAAACCGGTACCGCATAACGCAGTACCGCAAAGGATCGCTGAAAGTACAGCAGTACCGCTACCGCATTCAAATTTCCCGCGGTACTTTCCGCGGTACCGACCAACACGGTAGTACCGCAGTACCGCAAAAAAAACCGCAAGTGCCCAGCTCTGGGGCCCTATTTGTAAACGATAGGTTTCATGGTGTGAAAATGCTTGTCTCTTACGCCACTTCACATCGATACCTTTTTTCTAGTTTAAGTTTTGTTTTTCAATAATATATATATATATATATATATATATATTAGCGCCACTACTCTTCATAATCATGCTAACTGACATAGATGAGGACGTTACCAGAGACAGCACAGTAACATCCTTTGCGAATGACACAAAGATCAGTAGAAAAATAAGAAACCCATAAGATGTAGGATCTCTACAAACCGACATAAACAGAATCTACAAGTGGATGGAAGACAACAATATGAAGTTTAACACCGAAAAATTTCAGCTATTACGGTACCCAAATTGGAATACTGCTCGGTCCTAACATCCCCATATAAAAAAGAAGACATTAGACAGCTGGAAGGGATCCAGAGAAGCTTCACAGCCAAGATCAATGGGTGCAAAGAACTAAATTACTGGGAAAGGTTACGCGAACTAGACCTACTGTATATTCACTGGAAAGGAGAAGAGAGAGATCACTATTATTTACACTTGGAAAATAATGGAGAAACTAGTCCCTAATCTTACTCTGAATCCTATAACTCCCCAAACAACGGTGGAAGGTAGAAACGGTAGACTGTGTCGTATTTCCACATTGAAGGCGAGACAGGGAACATCTTTAACCCTGAAAGAAAATAGTTTTGTAGCGAGAGGACCAAAATTGTTCAATCAGTTGCCCAAAGACCTAAGAAACACGAAGGGAGTTGCAGTGGACATCTCCAAAAGACTAGACGCCTGGCTCAGACAATCCCCGATGAGCCGGGCGTACCTGGCTATGTGAGGTGGAGAGCACAAGAAACCAACTCACTACTTCACCAGGCCAACTCGAGAGGAGGGGCGACAAGCTTGACCTTCGCGAAATGAGGAATCATCGCACGAAACCTTTGTAAGGTTGTAAGGTTATATATATATATATATATATATATATATATATATATATATATATAATATATATATATATATACTGTATATATATATATATATAAGCACACCGGACAAAAAATTAGTCACCCCTCTCAGAATGTACCTAATAACGTGTGACGGCGCCTCTGGCCTTGATAACCGCACGAATCCGGCGAGGCAGAGATTCTACGAGGTTGTGCATGTACTGAACATCGATTTGCTGCCACTCGTTCATCAGCCGGTCCCGAAGTTCCGCCAGAGTCCGTGGGTGTCTATTCCTGCGCTTCACTTTCTGTTTCCAGCCTGAGCAACACCTTCGACGCATTCAGGATTAAAGGCTTCATTGGACCTGCGATGTACTCGTCGCCTCCCATCATTGGAGAACAAACAAAAACGGGACTCATCGGACCAAATTACACGTTTCCAATCTGCCGCAGTCCGGTTTTTGTGCCTCTGAGCCCATTTATAACGTGCCAATTTGTGACTTGCTGTTAACAGCGGCCTCTTCCGTGGTACCCTGCTCCAGATGTCCATCGCATGCAGTTCTCGTCGCAATGTCCGTTCGGAAATTGGTCGCTGGAGAACCTCATTGGTTTCTTGGAGCAATTGTTCTCTGGTTTGAAAACGATTTGCAGTTACTAGACGAGAAACATGGCGGCGGCCCCTATTGTCGAGAATTGTTTTCCGGCCACAGTTACGCCGTCGATTGTCAGTTGATTGCGAACTACACCACTCTTTGTAAACTCGCTGGACAGTACGCGTTGACACACCAACAAATTGGGCTACTTCAGACATTTTGTGTCCGTGGGCTCTGCCAAACACGATGGCTCCTTTTTGCCACTGAGTAACGTCTGCCTCACGACCCATTTTGCAGACTATATCCAACACACACTTTGTTCTTCACCACCTCACGAAACAGATCTGATCCTGTGTGCTACGTCAACGCTACTTGTCACTTACCAATGCTACATCAGCGCCCTCTGTGTGACCTTGAACTTCCTACTATCGGTGCTATTAGGTGTGACTAATTTTTTGTCCGGTGTGCTTATATATATATATATATAATATATATATATATATATTATATATATATATATATATATCTTAAAATGAGTGGTGGCAACGCATTTGGTAAAATACGAAAAAATTCCCAATTCAATGAGTCAATATTTCACTATGGGGCGCTTCAATTCATCTTCATGTCTATAATGTAAATTTACGTCCTTAGAACGAACACCGTTCGCCGTATCATTTATTTTGAGGACCATAAGCAGAACCTGCGCGCGCATAAAATTAAAATTTAACTCTGGGGGAGGGGGACGGTAATCGACGACAAAAAAAAAAAAAAAAAATCCTGAACAGAAAATCAAATAATTCGGTAAATTCGGGTTTCTGAATGCAAAAATGAGCCATTATAATCACTTTCCCGAACACTGTTTGCAATAAACTAGAATGCAAACGCTGAAGTTCGTAAAACCTTCAAGCTGAAGTACTTAAATGATCTTTTTGCTACTGTAACCTTCCATGCAGCAAAGGGTTCCCAACACCGGCCGTATAGGTGTTCCCCTTTTGGGACAACTTTTTGGTATAGAAAGTTAAAAGTCAAGTGCCATAAAAAGAGCCAGTAAGTTCCCGGTTAATGTCTATACGGACCTCAGTTTGGAAACTAATTGTGCGAGGAACCTTTCGTTAACCTTTTGGCATATAATACAAAACCAAACGGTTTAGAATTTTCGTACCGTGTCATACCGAACTTTACTGCTTATAGTACACACACACACACATATATATATATATATATATATATATATATATAGAGAGAGAGAGAGAGAGAGAGAGAGAGAGAGAGAGAGAGAGAGAGAGAGAGAGAGAGAGAGAATTTAGCGGTCATCCGGTCGTCCGAGATGACCGAAACTTGCGTCGGACAATCAAAACAGGAGTGGCTGGTTGTCCTTCAGACTACCACATTTACTAACTTTATACATAGAGTCTAAATTTTAAGAAAAGCGGCTTATAAGTGTCGCAAACAAATACGACAAATATTGTAAATATTCGTGGTATCTGAAACATTCTGTTCACGTCAGATCTGCGTAATAATAATCTGCCGTAACGCATTAAGGTGGAATTTCATGCATAGGAATTTGTTAAAATAAAATAGGTTGACACAAATTTGAATTCGGATATTTTAAAAAATTTACTTTAATCCATGATATGGACATTTATAAGTAATATCGAGCCACGGAAAAAGAAATCTATTTCTAAAACCTCAGAAGAAAAATGGGTTATGACAAAACGGTACGACCGGACAAAGCGTGGGCGATCATTCCAAAATTCATCGCGGGTACTGCTGGAGAGTACGAGTGAATGCGAATTTGACCCACTGCCTGCTATAATACACTACTAGAATAGCAGTGCGCGGAGAGCTCGCCTTCCATTTCAGTTGAGATATGGCAGCAAAAGGCCCTCTACAAAAGTGTCTGATGATAAAGACTTAGACGAAGATTAGAGCAGCATCAGCTAAATTAAAATTTGTATTTTTTTTCATTTGTATAAATAAACTATTATCCATTAACAGTTTTACATTTTGTGAAGAACAACCAAAATAGTTCAAGGATTACCAACTTTCCAAATTTGGTTGTCCTGTTGAGTGTAGACCACTATTTCAAATAGCTTAAATTCGCACGCCGTATACATATATATTATATATAGTTAAGAACTACAGGTCGTTAAAACAGGATCACCAACCGAGCACGTACATCACAGTAATGCAATAAAGCTTTCAAAAACAGTGTGATCCCTAAACTTACGTTTAAGAATGTAAGGAAATTGTTTACAATAAATGTGACGAAATTGCTGAAAAATATCGTAACTTCAATTTTCAACACTGAATGCACACTAACTACTAACAGTAAACAAAAACCTATCAAATATGCAATAATTAGAATGGCACCTTCGCAATTTAAGGTATTTTTTCTTAAAGGTTATAATATCTTCTTTTTGATACTGTTAAAGGTTTCTGTTAAAAAGTTACTATACATTTTCAATGCAACAAATATGGTTGATATCTGGAATGCTTTCAGTCTGCATTCCGAGAGAAATTGTTTGTTACTATACCACGTGATCAACAGAAATAAAGTTGGTAAGTAATTTTGTAATTATAATCCAAAATAGAAATTAATTAATGTATAAATTTCTAAATAAATAAGGTACGTGTCATTTTTAATAATATCTTTATCCCTTTGAAGGGAATATATTTGTACGAGGCTCAGATTTCGACATTGATTAGGTCCCTACTAGTTTTCCAGTACATTTTTGAAGCATAAATCAATAATTAACTCGATGTAATGGTAACAGTTACCCCAAACCAATGGGAAATACAGTGTAAAAGGGAGTACGAGTCACGAGTCTGATGCTACAACATCCGCAAAATGTTCTTTGGCGCAAAACTTAAATTAGTACGATATTATGATACTTTCAGAGATTTTTTTGAAAACGCTTTAGAAATATGATCTTTCTATGTCAAATTCCTTCTCAAACATTATATACTGAGTAACTTTACATTCCTTTAGAACAGTGGTTCTTAACCCCGGAGTCGCGACCCAAAACTGGGTCGCCAAACCATTTTGATCGGGTCATTAAATTGTCCTTTATCATTTATTTACGTTATCCCTAATCATTTTACCATAAATTATTTATTTTATTATCGATTATAAGTGACCCGTTTGAAGGCATGGGTCGCCGAGCTAGCCCCCGCCACCAGAATTTGGGTCGCAGCCTAAAAAGGTTAAGAACCACTCCTTTAGAACTATACAACCCGCAAAATGGCGCAGTTCATCCAATGCTCTTTTTTTTTACTGCTAAAGCCCCCTAAATTGAGTTTGTCTTATGAACACTGACAAAAAGGTTAACATCAACAATTCGTTTACTTTAGATTTAGAAAATTTAGTATTAAATTCAATTTAACACACTTTTTACAGTATTAAAAGGCGTTCGTCCGTAAATGAAACTGGTGTCATCAGCAAAAATAAGATAGAGGAGGTGAGACGTCATTTATCAAAAACAATACAAGGACCCAAAACAGTTACTAACTCGAACAAGCTAATGGCGATGCGATCGGAAATATATATATATATATATATAGTCATAATCCTAGTCATTCATCCTTCCACACAATAAAGAAAGTGGGTGGTAGATAAATGGGTACCCTGGGTGGCCTAGTGGCTAAGACGCTGGGCTGCTGGTGGGGCGTGGTTCGGATTCCACGTTACACTGTAAGTCTAAGGTGGAGTGAAAAGTTTAAACTTCGTCAGAATGAACAATTCGGGGGAAAGCTAACCAAAGGTAAAGGTAAATGCTCATTTCGCTCCAACTTTTACGCGTTTTCATCCGTGCTCATTTTATACCAAGTAGCTCCTACGAGTCATTCTTTTATATTTTCAAAATTTCAATCACTTACGCTCGTGCTGAGGTTGGGGAGAGTTCCATTAAAAAGTTTAGAGAAAGCTTTTTTTTTTTTTTTTTAACCTTTTATACAAGTATTTTTTCGAATTTCAACCGATTTACGATTTTAATTCAAAATCTCAAAATCAAATTAATTCTACCTTATACTACCTCGGGTTTTTACACACCCACTCATTTGTTTTAACTTAACTTATCCTACCCTGAAAAAAGTATTTCCTGCAAGAAAATAGGAGCGATTTTCAAAATAGGAGTTAATGGGTAAAAAAAAGTGGCTTCAAATCGGTGCTACTTGGCGATTTATGAACACACACACACACACACACACACATATATATATATATATATAATGGAGAATAAAGAAAGTAAATGTTTCTGTTTATGAGATTAAGGGGAAAGGTAAACAAGTGGGGGGATTAACTAAGCCTGTTTGGGGGGAAGGAATCTCACTCGCGCCCCTCTCCCCCAAATATCCCCTTCGGGGAAGTGGAGAACCGGTCTGAAACCAAGAGATGCAATATGGCATCGATTTAAGCCATGTGAAAGGTTACGAGCAAAGCCTAATTGCTCGTTTTCAATGACTGCCAGGCTCCTTCAGTGCGGGTTCACCTCTTTTAAAGACTCGATACCAAGGTGGGTATGTCCCTTTGTACCCAAAACCAGGTCATCCATCACGATCACTTCCTTCCTATAAACTATACTATTACTATAAGTTTATTAACTCCCCATATATATATATATTTATATTGACAAGTACCCACATATGCCATGTAACTTCATAAATAAGTTCAATTATCTTAATCGTACCCAGTGAATACCAAAACCTTATCAAAAAACGCAAAAATGTCCAACGTGTAAATTCCAATCCATCCCTAAAAATATTTTACAATTCAAGTGATAACTTCTCGCACATCCGTTCCCTCCCCCATTTATTCACCCACCCCCCGCCCCGAAGTGACGTCACCTCCTCATTACTGGGTTAAAAAAAAATTATACCCAATGTAAGATGCGAACCAATAGAGGACAGACTTTGCTATACCTACAGAATGTGGCTTTAGTTACCATAATGGAATACTACAGGGTGGACACAAAGCCCCTTTGCACGAAAAGCAAGGGCAACATGCAGATATTAAATAAAATAAATAATCCAGCTCCACAATTATTTATTTTATTATTAATAATAATAAAAGTCATTCAATTCAATATGCTGTAATTTCACTGCAAAGGGACGATGGACACTCTGTAGAGTTTCCATGGAAACAAGAATAATTTGGAGCACCGATCCTACGTATTATATATTTTGTTACGTATGTGCCTAGGTATGGTCGTATGGACAGCCTACTGCGAACTCCGAAGTTGAGCAGAACTTTCTCTCTCAAATTCTGAACACGTTCAACATTTGGCAGTAAAGAAGTTGAACACACGAGGGTACGGGGTACCAATAAAAACAAAAAATCATCTCCCTAAAACCGGAGTATACTAAGAAGGGTGTCGTGATAAATTCTTCAGTAACAAAATATAAAGACTTAAAATTTTACTCTTTCCGCGCGTGGGACAGTCAGTCATTTCACCCAACACGACCGACAGTCGGGATTCGACCTGACTGACTACCGATTACGCTGTTCATCTCTGCACCTTCCTTTACAGAAACGAGGCTTAAGTAAACTCATTAATTTCAATGAGTGACAAAATATGGCACTCAAATTATTCTTTTCACGCGCATTTGTGACAAACAAATACGTTTAGGCCTACTTAAAAAAATTAACGTTACAAAAATTGTTTCTTACGTTGTTGAAGATGTTGCGTTCAAAGTTTAAGAAAATAGACGCAAATGTTTAAAAAAACAAATAAACATTATAACTAATGTCAAGAAAAGCTCTAGGGTACATTGAGACGGGAGACAGACATCTGAAAAAACCCTCAAAAAACATTAGGTGATAAAAACAAACACACACACACAGTAAATATACCACTGAAAAAGTTTC
The DNA here is from genome assembly GCA_023014485.1 of Bathynomus jamesi. NCBI lineage: Eukaryota > Metazoa > Arthropoda > Malacostraca > Isopoda > Cirolanidae > Bathynomus > Bathynomus jamesi. The sequence goes on along the minus strand of JAJOZX010012820.1, from coordinate 81,992 downwards.
ACATATGTGTGTGTGTGTGGGGGGGGTCCTCAAAGAGGCTTACTTACCAACTTGTGCCTTTATCAGTTCTCGAAAGCTTAATTCGAACCACACAATTCATTTACAGCTAATTACCAAATCTTTGTGACGAGATAACGAATCAGAGAGATTATTATAAGGCATTTCAGCGGGAACTCTATACGCACACTCATTTGTTCCTCATATATATATATATATATATATATATATATATAAACTGCAAACACGCAGTATAATTAACGTAAAGAACGACGCTTGTATAGGAGAATATTCCGCGCAAGATGAGAGAGAGAACGAAACAAATGAAAAAATGAGGTAACCACCCGGGAATCGAACCCGGGATCTTCCGATTGCCGGTCAGATATGATAACCATTACACCATGGGCCTCACTCAATCAAATGCCGTAATTCTTCTACATACGCGCAGAAACCAATGCCCCAAGGGGGCACCTCCCGCATGCCGTACATTATATACATTTAAACTGCAAACACGCAGTATAATTAACGTAAAGAACGACGCTTGTATAGGAGAATATTCCGCGCAAGATGAGAGAGAACGAAACAAATGAAAAAATGAGGTAACCACCCGGGAATTGAGTGAGGCCCATGGTGTAATGGTTATCATATCTGACCGGCAATCGGAAGATCCCGGGTTCGATTCCCGGGTGGTTACCTCATTTTTTCATTTGTTTCGTTCTCTCTCTCTCTCATCTTGCGCGGTATATTCTCCTATACAAGCGTCGTTCTTTACGTTATATATACATATATATATATGAAAATTATTTCAGACGAAAGCGCTTGAGCACCATTCTGTTTCCTTTCCTTCGTGATTTTATTAATTATATATATATATATATATATATACCGTATATATATATATATATATATATACAGTATATATATATATATATATATATATATATATATATATATATATATATAATTCAAGTGTAGGGAAGACAACAATATGAAGTTCAACGAAAAAAGTTCCAACTCATAAGGTATGGTGGTACTAAGGAACTGTAGGCAAATTCTTAAAACACTACAAGACCCACAGATAACCCAGACCTACGAGTAATAATGTCATCGGATGCGGACTTCGGGAAAAACAATAAAATTAAGACTAAAGAAGCTTGAAAAATAATGGGAATAATATGGAAAAACTTCCACACCAGAAAAGCAAACGTCAAGCAAAAATTACAAAACAGTTTAGTCCTGCCAATATTTGAGTACTGCCCATGAGCATTCATAAGGACGTATAGAAAACGAGATATCGCAAACATGGAAGCCTTAAAGAGGACTTTTACATCTAAGAGAGAAGAAACGAAAGGTTATGACTACTTGTCTCTTGGTCCGATTAGAATCCATGAAACTCTTCTCCTCGGAAAGAAGACGTGAGTGACACACCACACATAAAAACACTCGCGGGACGTGTCTCAAACTTTAGAAATGAAATAAAACACACACGAATGAGAGTACGGATAAATTCAGTACCGCCGCAGCTGCGGTAGGACAGGGGACCATGAAAATGAAGATGGAAAATACTCTCATAATACGAGGCCCAAAACTCTTTCAAGTACTGCCAAAAGAACTTCCTTCACACCAACCCAACTACCTTCAAACACCAACTCGGCCGGTTCCTGTACGAAATCCTTGATCAGCCATGCGTAGCTGGCTATGAAGTCAGGATGCGAACTGACACCAACTCTCACCTTCAGCAAATCCCCCAAATGAAGCGAAATGCTGCAGGTGTTCCCTAGGGCGTTCAAATATCCACAAGGTTGTACTAAATTTTACCTTGTCGTAGCGTGGTAGCAACACTCTTGACTTCTACTCAAGAGATGGGCCCGAATCCTGATGGGGACATTTCTGCGTGTATATATATATATATATATATATATATATATATATATATATATATATATATATATAGTACCAGTCAAAAGTTTAAGTACACCCTGAAATATTCATAAATTTCAAATTTTGTTTAGTTTTTTATTTATTAACTAAGTTATCATGACACAAATTCATAAGTACAAACATGGGAACTTAAATAACAACAAATCAGGACAATTTACCAAAAGCAGTCTAAATTTTAGATTCATCAAATAGCCTCCTCCAGCAGCAATTACAGCAGAACAAATTCGAGGCATGCGCTCAACAAGAGAAAGAAGATAGTCTGGTGAAAGCTGCTGCCAGCACTCTTGTAAGAGTTTCCAGAGCTTCTGAGCACTGGATGGCTGCTTGGCTTTCACTCGTCGATCCAGTTCATCCCACACTAGCATGATGGGGTTCAGATCCGGGGACTGTGCTGGCCATTCCATAACTGTGAGCTGACGTTGTCGTTCTTTCTGCCTCAGGTAATTTTGACACAGCTTGGAAGTGTGTTTAGGATCGTTGTCTTGCTGCATTATGAACTGTTGGCGAACTAGTCGCAGTCCAGATGGGATGGCATGGCGCTGTAGAATGCTGTGATAGCCACGTTGGTTCAGTATTCCAGTGACTTTGTGGAGATCTCCAACTTGCTCCCCTGCAAAACATCCCCAGACCATCACACTTTCTCCACCTTCCTTCACTGTTGGCACAACACACTGCTGTGTCATTCTTTCACCCGCTCTGCGCCGCACAAATACTCTGCGTTTGGATCCAAAAACTTCGAACTTTGGTTCGTCAGTCCAAAGGACAAATTTCCACTGCTCAACAGTCCATTTTTGGTGTTTTTTAGCCCAGGCTAGCCTTTTCTTTTTGTTCTGGAGTCTCAGTATTGGTTTCTTTGCTGCAGTTCGTCCTTTTAATCCTGCCTCTTTTAGTTTTCTCTGAACAGTTGATGTTGAAACTGTTGTACTTCTGGAGTTGTTCAGCTGGGCTTTGATTTCAGGTGCTGTGAGACGTCTGTTGCGCAGACTGGTGACTCGGATATACTTGTCCTCTGAGTCTGTCGTGGTTCTTGGTCGCCCTGACCTTTTTCTGTCCTTATTTTGACCAGTTTCTTCGTACCGTTTAATGGCACAAGCACAACCGCATTCACAGAAACTTTTAATTTTTTTGCAATTTGCCTCAGTGATTGGCCCTCATTTCTCAAAGTTACAATCGACTGTCTTTTTTCTGTTGTTAACTAAGCTTTGGCACCCATTTCTGCTTTTTGAAACACAGAAATATACCTTAAACTATACAGTTAGCTCCTCTGCAAGGATTTTATATGTAAAGACCCGCAGTGCATGTTAATAACTGAACACATGTATTAACATACTTCTGAAGAAACACACTACCCCAGTAAAGACTTTTAAACTGTTTTTGGACCTTTGTGCAGAGGTAATGGCGTTAATTTTAGGTTGCATGCTAGACGTAAATTAACACATTTTGTAGGCTATTTTGAAGAAGCTTCTGTGTTACAACACAATGCATAGAGCAGACGCACTGAAGCATACAATACGAAAGCCAGGTAAGCAAATTCATCTCTAGTACCTGTTAAGTTTACATTTGAAGTTCATGTCATGAGCTAAGCAGCAAAACTGGAAATTAGTAGGTGTACTTAAACTTTTGTGGTAGTGTGTGTGTGTGTGTGTGTACAGTACTGTGCAAAAGTCAGAGACCACTGTCGATCTGATAACTATTAGATAATCTGTTGTATGAAAATTGGTTTTGATACTAAAATACATATTAACTAGAACCTCTGGTTCAAATTAATGTATAACTAAGTTATTACTTAAGTGTATAAAGTTGTATAAGCTGGATGACCCTTTAGTCTGTATAAATTGGACTTGAGGGTTGATTCATTTATTACTTATAACGCATGTGTTTAAAGATCTAGCGAACTATTAATGATGGATCTGCGTAAATGCTCCTAAGCTATTGTTATATCAATATTTACAATTAAAAGTATTGACATATTCACTTAAATTCTGCAAAACAAATTTATCCAAAACGTTTCTCATTATAATCCTAATTCATGCTTTTTTTTTCTTTCACAGGCTTAAGAAATGACAAAAAGTACAATTTCTGATGAGATTAGGTATAAAATAATACATTTGCATGGTGAGGGACTGAGTCAAAGAAAAATAAGTGAATCTACAGGCGTTTCCAAAACTGGTGTACAAAAAATCTTGGCTCGTCACAGCTCAAATGGAACCCCAGCTGATCGCCCTAGATCAGGGAGGCCCTCTAAGCTTTCTCCATCTGATCTACAATATCTAAAGATTACTTCCCTTCGAGACAGACGCAAATCCAGCACTTCACTCGCAGCAGATCTCGAAAAAACAATAGGTGTCTCAGTTGATCCCTTTACTGTATGAAGGAAACTTAACTCAGTAGGTCTTAAAAGACGTGTTGCAGCAAAAAAGCCACTTTTAAGGAATGGAAATAAAGAGAAGAGAAGAAAATGTGCTTTGGAACACAAGTATTGGACATCTAAGACCTACTGAATTAAGCTTCCTTCGCACAGTAGAAGGATCAACTGAGACACCTGTTGTTTTTTCGAGATCCGCTGCAAGTGAAGTTAATATGAACCAGAGGTTCTAGTTAATATGTATTTTAGTATCAAAACCAATTTTCATACAACAGATTATCTAATAGTTATCAGATCGACAGTGGTCTCTAACTTTGCACAGTACTGTGTATATATACCTTACCTTATGAACCTTATGTTGTTTCGTGTGTTGGTCTCTCTTCACACGGAGGTCAAGCTGGTGGCCCCGCCTCTATATATATATATATATATATATATATATATATATATATATATATATATATATATATATATATATCGTAAAGCGAGCAACGGAACGATGCTGGAAACTCTCCGTCGGGAAGAATCGTCTTCCTGAAAGGAACGAAGTCTTAAGAATTAAGAACCGACTGGCGAAGGATTCCTTTTAGAAGGATTTCAAAGGGTCGATTCGAGATTAAGTCCCTCTCGGACAACTCTCACGTTCGAAATGACGAATCACTACGACGATAAGGATGGTATTTAATACCCTTCAAAGAGAAGCTGTAGGAATACTGCTTCGGGATTCGGAGCACTTAACCGGGTTTGCGGGCAGAGTGCTTCGAAACATCATTGTCTTCACCTTTTAAGACAACTGAAATTATACATATAATATATTTCCCCCGAGTTTCTCGCGAGTTCGATCGATGGCAATGACGTAAGAACGCGCGATTTGGGGCTGGCATTTGAACCTCACAAATCCCATCTCTAATTTAAAAAACCAAACTGCTCGAAGGCAGGATTTTTTTTTTTTTTTACGTTTTTATCCTATGTATAAACAAACAAAAATCCTTTATTCTACTACAAAGGGTTCACAAAAGTAAATAGACACCTTCGGCTTTGCCATAGTTTTTTTATTTCATAAATAAAACTCGATAAATAATAATAAATTTATTGAATCAACATATATTTAGAATCGTGTTGCTTTCCCCTTTTCATTATGTAAAGCACACACACACACACACACACACACAATCATGGTGGTGTCTATTTCCTTTTGTCAACCCTGTCTACTCATTAAAAGACTACGGTATGAAGTTACGCAAAAGATGTTCATAAAACAATAAAATAAAGCATCATAAATTAATAAATTAAATAAAAAGAATAAAACAAAAAAAAAAACATCAATATTATTATATTGCAATGGAATGTGTAAAAAAAAAAAAAAAAAACATCAGGTATGTTTAATAAATATATGAAAAATATTGCAACTGGAAATGTTGCAAACTTAACTGTAGGAAAAAAAGTTAAATAAAAATTAGAGAAATTCAAGCTATGAAATGAAATATCGTCGTATCAGTTTTCAAAAAGAAATTACACATCGATATGATAACATACACCATGCGTATCCAATACCAAATAATATATATATATATATATATATATATATATATATATATATATATATATATATAGTGCTTCAAAAAAAATGTACAACTTATATGACGTTAATATGGTATTGCTTACCATTATTTATAGTTTGTGCGGGTTTTTTTTTTCTGTTTATAAGTATTTGTGTTTATTTGATTCTTTTTAATAATAAAATTATAATTTTTCATAATTAATAATAATGTCATTATCATAACGACATAATAATTTGAAAACAAGCAAATAAACACACAAACTGTGGTAAATTTTTTTAAATCACCCTGTATAGTAGTGTGTATATATATATATATTATATAACGTATGACTGAAGTGGTTACACGATAGGCGAATATTATGTTACGCTGAGTGTGTTGAAGATTGCATCGTTGCGGTTTTGGAACTGAGGAATGTCCTGAGCACGATGCGGTGGCTGAGGTTATCAAGATGGCTTTTAAAGCAAGATTTGAAAGTGGAATGGGCTGATGCTCGTTTGATTACGGTACGAACGAAGGTTATTCCGAGTAGTGACAGAGCGACGTGTGGTGACATTACCATCCTACCAGCGGGAGAGCGTCTCACGCTCGTTCGTGGGTCATCATTATTATTCCCGAGATGATGTTGATGGTCCGAAGGAAACTGTAACACCTACTGACGAACTTTGTTAGGCATAACTTTGTACGTAAATATGCAACTACCAAATTTTTTCGTGTGAAGTTCCTCGTTCTCAAACTTGCGTTGCACTTTCTTTGCAAATAAATTAAAGGGGTGCCCTTCGTTTTTCTATGCACTATACTTCATATATTCTTAAATGATTTCCTATGGACATCTCCTAATCAGTTTGGTTTTAAAAGGTTCCACCCAACTGACCTGTGTATCTATGTACTTAAAGAAACAATATCTAAATACATTGACAGTAATTCAACTATTTATAGCTGTTTCCTAGATATAATAGATATAAGTAAGGCATATGATAGAGTGAACCACAATATTTTATTTGCAAAACTAGAAGACAGGAAGGTTCCCATGTACATATTAAATTTATTGAAATTTTGGTATTCCCACCAATCTTTCACTGTTAGGTGGGACAATGTACTATCCGAGTGTTGTAGCTCCTCTTGCGGGGTGAGACAAGGCTCCTTGCTCTCCCCTATGCTGTTTAATGTGTATATCGACGGATTAATTGCTTCACTTAATGAGTCAACAGTGGGATGTTGTATAGATAACACAAGGATAAATAACTTAGTTTATGCCGATGATATGGTGTTAATGAGTCCCTCTGTTAAAGGTCTGGATCGGCTACTGAAAGTCTGCGAAGTGTATTCGCAGAAACATGATATTCTTTTTAATGTTACAAAAACTAAGGTTATGCAATTTCACCCTAAAAGCTGTAATCAGCCAGCTGATATAAGGTTTAAAATGAATGGTGAAGTAATTGAGGAAGTACGAGAGTTTAAGTATTTGGGTCAATTACCAGCTCCTTGAGTGATGACTCGGATATAAGAAAACAATCTCGAAGCCTGCGTGCTAAAGCGAATATGACCATAAGGAACTTTCGATTCTGTACAAGTGAAGCTAAAGACACTCTCGTACTTTCTGCAGTAATATATACGGACAGCAACTGTGGGTGAATTATGAAAAAGGTTCTGGCAGAACCCTAAATTTGCTGTACAACGGGTCTTTTAGACTCTTACATAAATTACCCCCCGAGATGCTCAGCTTCGCAAATGTTTGCTACCCGCAATGTCCCGAGCTTCCCAGAGATAACAAGACGTGCTCAACACAGTCTAATGCAGAATTAAAAAATCAACCAGCCCGATCATCCAAGCTATCCATGAGTCCTGCCATTTATCCTCTAAAGTCTAAGCTATGGACTTCTTGGTACGAAAACGTCCGTCTGTAGCTCCACTTAACTTCGACATTACAGTATTATTTCTAATCAATTGTGTATATTTTTATCCTTAGTATATGAACAGTCATTGTATTAATAATATTTGTCATATGGACTATAGTCTGCCAATAAACCTTTTCATTTTCATTCTTCAAAAGACACGCGTTTTATCGAATATGATACCCGGATTTTTTACTGATTTCGAAATGGGTATATCACAAATATCATATTTTATGCCGAGTGTCTTCATTTTTCTTATTCGAAAAGAATGATCCTCCGAAAATGTAGTGCGTTTTATTTACTTTATTTTCAAAACTATTATATTCCCATTGTTTTGAGTATGGATAAGTTCGTTTCTGTTATTATTTCATCCACTTCATTCAGTTTGTCTCGGTGAAGAAGAGCCGAACATCATCGACATACTTGACAATTATATGGGGTGTCCACGATGATGTTCTGTCATCCCTACGTTTTTCCTCACACTACGTACGTAAACAAAAACGTCGCGAAGCAATCACGCGACAGAGGAGCTGAAACGAACAGTCAATGATGCGTTTCGCTTAATCACCCCCATTCGTGTTAACCACTTTACTCCTTCGCGCGGAATATGTGTCACATGTACGATGATTTTATGAAGTACGAGGTAAGTCAAAGGAGTGAAGTCGTTAAAGAGGATGTCATGCCGAACGTGGCGACGGATGACGGCGACCAATGATGGTGCTCACACCGAACCACTGTGGATACATAAGGTGGAAATATGTTGAACCTGTTCACTCGTAAATAAATAAGTAAATAGCGGATAATTGCAATCATCATTACTCCACATATTTCACTCGTTGGTCAATGCGGTAAGATAAAACAAAAAAAGGACGGTAATGGGACATTAACCTTGTGGAATGCCATATTTGAATGGTTTATTGCTGGAGATAGAATTTTTATTCTGACGAACTGGCATCTTTTTGTAAGATGGTATTCGAACCAAAATTTATCTACATTAACTGCGAGCAGTCATTTAAGTAATTTATCATGACTTACTGTATCGAAAACTTTTGAGAGGTCTGCCAGAATGAGTATTGTTACCCGGTATTTCATTGTTCGCCATTGCTGCATTAATTCATTTCGTTGTTAATAGTGCTGTCTCAGTAAATACATATTTTTTTGTATCCGCGCTGAGAGTGGAAAAAATAAGTTATTTGATTCAAAATTATCAATTAACTTCTTAACGCTTAGAGTTTTTGTTGGGTTAAGTTACGAGTGCGTGTATGGGAAACGGTACAAATTCGACCCAGTGGTCCAAAAGAGGTTAACTGGCTCGCTACAGTTATTTCTAAAATTTTACAGAGAATCTGTCGGAAAGAAACCGGTCCGAAGCTCGTTGGCTTATTTTCCATTTACATACTACGAGTATATCTTGCCGTTACCTCCTGCTTCTCAAAATTATTTGAGAAGCTTTTGCTACGCCGATTAAATGATTATTATGGCCATTTCCTAATAAGTTTGGTTTTAAAAGGTCCCATTCAAATGATCTCTGTATTTATGTGCTGAAGGAGTTTGTATTTAAATACAATGACGATATTTCCTGGATACGAGCAAAGCATACGATACAGTGAATCACAATACTCTATTTAACAAATTAGAAGATAGGAATGTTCCATTGTGCGTAGTGATGTAGGTCACATCCGCATCCGCATCCGCGGAACATCCGCACATTTTCTCGCATCCGCATCCGCGGAACATCCGCACATTTTCTCGCATCCGCATCCGCACTTTGGACTGCGGATGTCGTGCGGATGTGGACCGTTGAGAAAAACGTCATTAATAAGCGGAAATTATCAAATTCTACTATATTAATAGAACTAGTTCATTGTGCGCAAAAGTGATGCAAGCGACAAGACGAAAGGCTGTTCTTGTATGAAGTTACTCCCTTGCAACCTACTTAGATCCACGTTACAAAGCTAAGTTATTTTCACCTAGTACATTAGAACGAGTTAAATCATCATTTGGCAAAGCAGTTGAAGAGCTTCAATCTCTTGAATCTGTCGCTTCGCCACCCACCAAAAGAATAAAAGTTTCAGTGACAGAACCAACACCTTCAACAAGCAAATCTATCACAGAATCTGTCTCTCAGTTTCTTGAGTCAAGCAGCAATGACGAGACCTACGCGATGTCAAAAGATGTAGTAAAAATGATCGAGAGCTATCACCAAGAAAAACGCCTGGCTGCATGTGACAATCCTATTAGTTGGTGGAAAAAAAATACGCAGAATATCTATCCATACTTGAGTAAACTTGCAAGGAAACATTTAGCCTGTCCTCCAACAAACGTACCAAGCGAGAGATTATTTAGCAGTGCTGGATTAATATATGATGAAAAGAGAAACAGACTGGCAGCAGAAAAGGCAGAAAAATTAATGTTCCTTAAGCATAACCTTCCTATAATTAAGTTTGAACATTAAACGATGAACATCTTAGTTTACTTTATTTTAATTACTCATTTATAAATATGCCTAATAAAACTTTAAACTTAATATAAATAGTTATCAAGCTAATTAAAGATCTCTCTCTATAAGGGTGGAGGTTGGGGAAAGAGGTCGGTGGGGTGCATTTGAGTTGGGTTCACGTCCCGCATCCTGGTAACACAATTATGGTTTCTAATTGTGGCTGAAACTCAACAAAATATAACGAATTTATTTGCAGACGAATTCACTAATTGATTTCTATATTAGTTAGATACTTGATATTATTTTATATGTTCAGAGAAAAGTACAGCAATTATTGTACAATTAATCAATTATACTACATTATAGCTACAGCTCTCTCTATATAATAACTTATTATATACGTTAAACACAACAAATCTCGAATATATCCTAAAAAATAACGAAAATGTAGACATCCGCTACATCACTAATTGTGCGTATTATATATATTTCAATTTCGGTCCATTCACCAAACGTTTACGGTTAGATGGAACAATATATTCTCCGAGTGTTTTGGTTCTTCATGCAGAGTTAGACAAAGCTCCTCGTTCTCTCTCAAACTCTAATATTTAATGTTTATATTGATGGATTAATTATTTCTCTTAATGAGGCAAGAGTTGGGTGTTGTATAGATAACTGAAAGATAAATAACTTGGTCTATAATCTTCAGTTAAAGGTCTGGATATTAATTTTAACGTTATTAAAACTAAGGTTAAATATTATTCCATCCCCAAAAGTTCAAACCAAACCGTTATAATGTTTTCGAAATGAGAAAGGAACCAACAGAACGAGTACAAAACTTTATGTATTTCGACCAAATTATCACCAGTTCCTTAAGGGACGACTCAGACATAAAAACAATATCAAAGTTTCTGTGCTAAAGCGAACAAGCATAATTATAAGGAACTTAGATTCTGCACAAGTGAAACTAAAGATCTCTTCTTCGTACTTTCTTTACTAAACTAATATCTACAGGCAGCAACTGTGGCTGAATTAAAAAAAAAAAAAAATTACCGCAGAACCCTCAATTTGCTTTATAGGATATTTTTTAGATTACTGCATAACTTTCGAAATGCTCATCTCCGCAAATGTTCGCTAACCGCAGTGCACTCAATCCTCCCGGAGGTAAGACGTGCTCAATAAAATCCAATGCAAAGAGTTAAAAATCAGACCATCCACCAGCTTTCCAAGGTATTCATCATTCAAGCTGTGTGTGTTCTAAACTACGAGTTCATGTCATGGAATCAAAAAGTTTGTCTGCAGCTCCACTTAACATCGTCATTGATATTTTCATTATCTTATTTTTAGTCCTATTTTGGTTTCTGCTTTATTATTATTATTATTAAAACCTGCATTATGGAAGTTAATTTTTCTTCTAAAAATAAACACACACACATATATATATATATATATAATATATGGTGGCACAAAAGACGCGCATCATAGGAATTTTCAGTGTTGACTGTAATATATTATTTTTTCTTTCCCGCATTTAATCCAAAAATCCCTTTGTATTCAAAATGTCCCGCAAAAAAAAAAAAATTTAATCAAATTTTTTCGGGATGATTTAAAATTTCCTAGAATTATGTAGGATCCTGTAGAGCAGTGGTTCTTAACCTGGGGGGCGCGCCCCCCTAGGTAATTTCCAGGGGGGGCGCGATCCCTTGGGGAAAAACACTAATTGTATTTGTTATTCTCTTAACGAGAGCATGGGCTAATATTGAGAAGTTATTGAGAATGTTATTTTGATTGAAGGGGGGCGTGGAGGGAAGGACCAATTCCTAGAGGGGGCATGGTAGTAAAAAGGTTAAGAACCACTGCTGTAGAGTAATGTTGAATGTTCTAGAACATCCTAGAAATTACATAACGATTATAAAATGTGTTTGGCCACGAGTTGGCAGTTTTTCGGCTGTAGTTATATTGTAAGCTTTGAATTAGTGTGGATCCTGCGATTTGCTGGACCATACAACTTGAGATTGTGTAATTCAAATAAAATCTGTAAGTATGTCTACTTTTTATAAGAAATCATTCAGGCGTAAATTGCTGCATTTGCGTGAAAGTGGAATATACATACACACACACACCCACTTGATTTTATTTATAAGATTTAGAATATTTTTTTTAATTAATTATTTTATTTACAATGAGGACTTGCAAGGAATTTCAGTTATACTTGAAGTCAGAAGATGGAGCTGAAATTTTGAAGAAGATTAAAAGTTTAAAAAAATATTGACATATGTCATAATATAATTAGTAAAGCGATGGATACTACAATATTTAATATGCTATGATAATTTCAATATTATTTAAGATATTTCAATATTATGTATAATAATTTCAATATTATTCACGATGTTTAATTGTTAAGCATTATTTTAATAAAAAATTTATAATTTTGTTTGTCGTAACCGTTCAAGAAATCTAGTTTCAATTTGAAAAAAATTTGGTCTTGAAAAAAACCTCAGAAAAAATTTTGGCCTGCATCGGCATTTGAAAACTCTGGCAACCCTAGACGAGAGGGTGAGCTTGGTTTTAATGTATGGAATACCAGGTACTACAAATCGATGAATCGGTACAGAATTTAAATTCTGTACCGAATCATCGATTTGTAGCACCTGGTATTTCATACATTAAAACCAAGCTCTCCCTCTCGTCTATTGTTAATTTCGCAGCCATCCCCTACCTAAAAGAAAAAAAATAATATATTATAATCAACACTGAAAATTCCTATGATGCGCGACTTTTGCGCCACCCTGTACATAGTTTCGCTAAAAACTTTTTAGTGAAAAGTAATAATACCAAATTTAATTGAGACACTAAATTTGGAATTATTAGTGATGTAGAGGTGGGGCAGAAAAAGTTCAGTGAAAGTACAAAAATGAAATCGGAAACTCGTTAAAAACAAAAACAAAAAAAACTCCCAAAGATCCCAACACATAATATGTATATAGTGTCTGAAGGATTTAAATTTCCCTTTTATTCCGATACGTTATAAAGGGACAAATCATTTACATGAACTAATAAAAAAAGGCGGCACAAAAGAAGAACGGAAGCAAACAATGCAATATTGCAATGTTATGGTTATATCTCCCGCGCAGGAATTTCCATTATAAACGAGATCACCGAAAACGAGAAAAAGGGGTAGGACTTAGTTTACGCGAGTAACAGCCGCTTAATGAACAGTATATTCAACAACCTTTACGGCAATAAGCGGAAACAATTAAGTTCAGTTAATTACGGATATAGCAAATACCTTATACGCAACACGAACATATCAAAAGCAGAGGAACTTGAACGATTTAACCTCATCTCAAAGCTAACAAATTGGAATAGGATAACAACTGATGAGAATGGAAAATCGCGTTTATATACAAAACAAATGCAAATACGTTTACTTATTCTGCAGAAAATGGAATGACAATCTCAGAGAAATATACCCCTACAAAAAACGTGAAAAGGAGGGGGGGGGGGGACAAAAATTAGACAAAAACAAAAGAATACCTTTAAAGTTAGTCAATTGTACCGACAGTAATAATGATCACGAAGAAAAGAAAACGAGATGCAGCGGTACAAACAACAATCAATCACTATGAGAACGAGATGCAACAGTACAAACAACGATCACTATGAGAACGAGATGCAACAGTACAAACAACGATCACTATGAGAACGAGATGCAACGGTACAAACAACGATCAATCACTATGAGAACGAGATGCAGCGGAACAAACAACGATCACGAAGAGAACGAGATGCAGCGGTACAAACAACGATCAATATGAGAACGAGATGCAACGGTACAAACAATGATCACGAAGAGAACGAGATGCAGCGGTACAAACAACGATCACTATGAGAACGAGATGCAGTGGTACAAACAATGATCACGAAGAGAACGAGATGCAGCGGTACAAACAATGATCACGAAGAGAACGAGATGCAGCGGTACAAACAACGATCACTATGAGAACGAGATGCAGCGGTACAAACAATGATCACGAAGAGAACGAGATGCAGCGGTACAAACAACGATCACTATGAGAACGAGATGCAGCGGTACAAACAATGATCACGAAGAGAACGAGATGCAGCGGTACAAACAATGATCACGAAGAGAACGAGATGCAGCGGTACAAACAATGATCACGAAGAGAACGAAATGCAGGGGTACAAGGATCACGAAGAAAAGAAATATTATACACGAAAAATAAGAACTGAACAATCACGAGTCATGCGTCTTTAATCCTAAATTACATTCGACATCTCGGAAATTCTGTGTCCAATATACCGATCAACTTTCATATATACTCTCTACAATAAAGTGATACGTAACTCCCAATCACGAGAGAAGGGCACCTAACGGACTTTAATTTTACTCGTAGGGTAGTACAGGCGATAGGACAAATGAAATCACATTCCGCGGCGGCTTCAGACAAATGAAGGAGGCGAGTACCGTTTCAATTCTCAAGGGTTGAAACTACACACTCTTACATCACACCCGCTCATAACATTCGCGAATGGTGAGAGCAAAAATCGATAGAAACGAGCATGAATTCAAGGCAGACGAGTCACGGTAATCCCAATTAATTGATTCCTATAATATCACTGATGTTCTAGAAAACGACCCAAGGTGCGCCACCATATAAACAGATTTTGCAAAATCATTTGGTAAGTTCGATCACGGAATAATAGCCCACAAACCGATAGATGTGGGAACGAGAGAAGTACGTAAATGGGTATAGAACTTTCCGCGAGGAACGTTGACAAGTGATCACAATTCAAAGAATGCCTTCCTCCGAGGCGGTGGTTTCCAGTTAATTGCCACAGAACAGACCTTAGTCCAGTATTATTTACGATCATTTTTAATGTACTAAATACTAATATAGATATACTGAAGTAACGGAACTAACACCGTACCGTCTTTTACCGTTCACGCAAAAATCAACGCATAAATTAAGACAACGGCCGATACTGCGGGTGTATACGAGAAAGCAAAAACTTTTTTTATGCAAGAAGGAGGGGCCAAGGGCGAATGCCCACAAAATCGCCGCCCCCCACCTCGTAGGAGAAGAAGAGAACCAAAATCAAGATCAAACTTTTTTAGGATGCTTGGACACTGCGTTTGAAAGATTGGGGGTTATAGACAGGGAGAAGATGGATTGAGGGAGATTGTTCCAGAGCTGATCGGTTGTGTGTGTGTATATATATATATATATATATATATATATATATATATATATATATATATATATATATATGCTTTGTTGCTTTTAAAAGTTAATTTTTGTTAATACGTTCTTTTAAGTTTATTATTATTTAATTAATTAATTAATCACAGCATTTATTGCCTTCATGAATACCGTACATTTTTATATACGGGATTTACTTCCTGTCACTAAAGATTATCATTACCATATTATATATATAATATATATATATATATATATATATATATATATATATATATATATATACGTATTTACGCCTCATAAGACGCTACAAGTGGTAAGACGCACCCTATATTTAGCAAAGAATATTTAGGAAAAAAATATTTCGAAGATTTATCAGCCTGCCAAAAAAATATTCCCATAACTTTATTAAAAGAACAATAAACAAAACAATAACATACGAGCCCTGAAGTGATTTTTGGAGATGTTTTTTCATGAAAAAAGTAGCGTCTTATGAGGCGTAAAATACGGTGTGTGTGTATATTTATACACAGATGTTCATTAGAAAAAAAATTATATGAAATATATCACCAAAGATTCTTCGCTCTTAAGATAAATAGAAGAACATTAAAAACGATGGAATACCGTACTTCAGATACGCAAAACTAGTTACAGAGAAGCCAAAACGGGGCAAAGGACTTTTGCAATTATCGTGACTGACGACTCGAATTCCGATGTGCGCACGATATACGAGTAAACAAAAACAAAAGAATGAAAGTGGACGGGTATTAAGAACCTTTAAAAGAAGAGACGCAACCGTAATGGTCCCTCTACTCCAAACATTAATTTTACCAACGCTTGAATACTCTTCGGTTCCAACGACCCCAAATAAAAACGAGGAAATTAATCAGCTACAACGAATACAAAGAATTACACTACTGGAAAATGCTCACGAAACAACACCTACACCTCTCTCTTGAGTGTGTGTATATATATATATATATATATATATATATATATATATATATATATATGATGATGATGATGAGACGTGTTTGAAGAGAGAGGTTTTTTTTCGCAAAAAATACATCGATCTCTGAATGCCCCCCTTTTGAGTGGTGGGGGGGGGGAGAATAGTTGTTCAAAGTAATTTTATTTAAAATCTAAACTTGAAAGTGATCAAACAATGCAAAAAAAACAAAAAAAAAATGCCATATATTTGATTCATATTAATTCTTTTACTGTTGAATATTACTAGTAATTTACAGTATAATTTACGATAATATACACTATAAACACCATTATAAAATTCCACTGAGATGAGATTTACTGTATATCCCTTTCAGTTCCTAATGGGACTGTAATGTCCCACAGGAAATAATAATATAAAAACCATAATAAAAAACGCAATGCAACTTCTCTACAAGTGACTTACTACGTGTTTATAAAAGGTTTAGTTTAATTATCAGAAAAGGAATCCAAAATACGCGCGTATATTGTACAGGGTGTCCACAATGTCTCGCCACCACAGTAAAATATTAACTGATTTTCGTTTTCCTTTCAGACTCATTTGAAATGCGTGATAGCGGCAACTATACGATTGAACGACGCGTATTGGCTAGTACCTGGATCCGTGAGCAACCACGCAATGGCAAAACCATTGAAAATATTCGCGCAGCTCCTTTTTGAAGGAGCCGCGAGATTGAATCGGTCCTGGGAGTCTGCCCGAATATTTTCAATGATTTTACTATTACGTGGTCGCTCATGGACCCAGGGACTAGCTAATATGCGTCGTTCAATCGTCTATACGATTGCTGCTATCACACATTTCAAATGGGTCTGAAAGAAAAACGAAAATCAGTTAGAATTTTACTGGGGTGGCACGATATTGTGGACACCCTATACATTGTGTATTTTTTGCACTTTTTGGTTTAAAAAATATATATATATATATATATATATACAGGGTGAGTCAAAAGTAGCGCCCGATTTCTGTCAGTTGATTGTTTGTTTGCCATTTGTATTACAGT
This sequence comes from Bathynomus jamesi, assembly GCA_023014485.1. Classification (NCBI taxonomy): domain Eukaryota; kingdom Metazoa; phylum Arthropoda; class Malacostraca; order Isopoda; family Cirolanidae; genus Bathynomus; species Bathynomus jamesi. Next base: position 64,558 of record JAJOZX010012820.1, on the reverse strand, counting down.
GTACAAGAAGGTAGAAATAAATGAATGACATGTTTATCTAACCATTTATTCGGGGGAAAATTATTACGGAACTGTACCAAGCTGTTTACTTGCAATTTTCAAAGTGCCCTCCCTCGTGATCGATGCACAATTGCAGCCGAGCAGGCACAGAGTGGCACACACGCCTGCAGAGTTCGATATCAATTTCCTCAAACTTTGCAGTGATTTGAGCCTTCAATTCCTGAATGGTACGAGGCTTTTCACGATAAACAAGGTCTTTCATGAGCCCCAAAGAAAGAAATCTGGAGGTGTAAGGTCTGGGAGTGTGCCGACCACTCGATCGGACCGCGGCGGCCGATCCACTTTCCGGGAAAGTTTTCATCAAGCCACTGACGAACATGACGTCCATAATGAGGTGGAGCTCCATCTTGCTGGAAATAACAGTCCTGATCTTGTACCCTGGGCCAAAAGAAGGTTGCAGCATATCCAGGTAAATTCTGCAGTGACAGATCCCTCAAAGAAAAAGGGTCCAATTATCCCTAATGGAGATATGGCTGCCCAAACTGTCACGCCAGGTAAATTTACCTCCTTCTCAACTGTCACTCTTGGGTTCTCCGCAGCCCAGTAGACACAATTGTGTCTGTTAATTGTGCCGTTAAGTTTAAAACATGCCTCATCTGACCACCAGATGTTGTCTAGCATTGTGTCCTCTTCGTCAAGTTTAGCTAAGAACTCTTCGCAAAATTGAAGACGGCGGTCGTCATCTCCATCATGAAGGGCATGCAGTAAGCGTGGAATGTAAGGTTTCCATTTTTTCTGGTGAAGGATACGGATAACACTTGATTGGCTCACTTCCAACTCTGCAGATAAACGGCGAGTTGACTTTTGCGGACTTTGTTCCAGTCTCCTGATGGCTTCTTCAGCCTTAGCTACATTCGTTGCCGTTTTCGGACGACCAGACTTCTTTGCAGTGGCTACCGACCCTGTTGCTTCAAATTCTCGACAATCAATCGTATGTTTCTTCCCTGGGTGGGGTTAATATCGAATTCCTGTGCCAAACGGCGTGCCGCCATCGTTGGTTGTTCATTACATTTGTAGTAATGTTTCACGGCCGCAATGCGTTGATTCATTGAAAGGTAATTCATGGTTCAATTTGGTGCAAATTCAGTAACTTTCCAAACTCTCAGCAATAACCTGCAAAACAAAAACAAAAATAAATAAACTAAGAAAATTAATAATCTGCAAGACAATTATTAACAACATGACTTCCCAGAAAGAATCTGACAGCCGAAAAACCAGAAATCGGGCGCTACTTTTGACTCACCCTGTACATATATATATCAGGTCATCCCATAAGTAATGTCGTTTTTTACGATAGATTAAGTTTAAAGTAGTCCTACTCGGTTTAAGCATAAATTTTCCGAAGGTTATATCTAAGAGGAGATCTATCGTGTTTCGCTACATACTTTACAGACCTTGACCAGTGAAGACGTGTGTTTTGCTTTATGTGAACCCCTCATAAACATGGCGGTATCAGAAGAGCATATCGGGCATATAATGCTTTACGAGTTCAAAAAAGGGAATAGTGCTTCTGAAGCAACGCGAAACATTCAGGACGTTTATGGCAACGATATTCTGCATGTGAGGAAATGTCAAAGATGGTTTCAAAAGTTTAGGAATGGTGACTGCTGTTTGACAGATGCAGCACGCTCTGGACGCCCTGCTGAGTTTGATGATGACCCGCTGTTAGCCGCACTTGAAGAAGACTGTTCAACAACTGTCGAAGAATTGGCCCAGAAACTCAATTCATCCCCGTCCACCATCCATCGACATTTGCAACAACTCGGGAAAGTGCCTAAGTTAAGAAAATGGGTGCCACATGAATTGTCGGTCAACAATCTGAGGGTGCGGGTAAACATTAGCGCAGCTCTTCATTCCCGTGAACTCCAAGATCCATTTTTGCACCGTTTAGTGACTGGTGATGAAAAGTGGATACCGTACCAGAATGTTAAGCGCCGTCGACAGTGGGTTTGTGCCGGAGAGCCAGCGACACCACAGCCAAAACCAAATCTTCACCCTCGGAAGGTGTTGCTTAGTGTTTGGTGGGATAAAGGTGGTGTAATACACTTTGAAACCTTACCACATAACCAAACAATCAGCGCTCAAGTCTACTGTCAACAACTGGATCGATTGAACACTGCACTAAAAGAAAAGAGACCACCTTTGGTTAATCGGAAAGGAATCGTGTTCCACCACGACAACGCACGTCCTCATACCGCTCGGATCACTTTTGCAAAAATTGAGGAGCTTGGGTGGAAAAAACTTCCACATCCTCCATATTCTCCAGACCTTGCGCCTTCAGATTATCTTCTCTTCAGGAGTCTGCAAAACTATCTTGACGAGAAACAGTATACTTCTTTAGATGACCCGCACACCAGTCTTTGTACGTTTTTTGCCTCAAAACCGCCTGAATTTTATGAACATGGCATTGAAAAGCTTGTAGGACGTTGACAGAGTGTCAGTGATTCCGATGGAAAATATATGCTAGATTAAAAAGTTTCAGTTGAGTTTTTTTTGTCCTCCAAATTCCGATCTAAAAAACGACATTACTTATGGGATGACCTGATATATATATATATATATATATATATTATATATAATATATATATATATTATATATATATATATATACTGTATATATATATATATGGGTTAGACAGAATAGTGGAAACATGCATTTTCGATGCTGTATTTTCTGATATCATTAATGGCGTTATGTACTTTATTAAATTAATATGTAACTGCGTATAATCTTGAGAACATCATCTATTTTAATATGTTCATATTGGTTTTTCATGTTCTTGTAGAATAAATAAAAATATGGCGCTTGGGAAAAATGTAACTGACTGTGAAAGGGGCGTGATAGTAGGAGCCCGTTTGGTTGTTCTCAATATTAAAAGTGGCGTGATTTGCCCCGCAACTTGAGGAACAGTCCCATAGTTATGAATTGGAAAGAAATTTAAAAAAACTACACCACATAAGCGCAGAATTGCTCCCATTATTCTCCCCAACTCCAAATTCATTAGAACTTTGGTACTGGTTGGTGTTAAAATAGGCTTTACTACAGTTCCCATAACATAGTTATGAACTTATGACTGACAATACAGGAACAGCCTGCGGACTATTGTTAAATTTTGAACAAAAACTTTTGATGCAACAGTCTTTGATTGATTCTTCACAGGTCATAATTATGATATAAGGTTCTTCTGTCGCATTCTGTCAGTGTTGCTTTACGCTCACTATATTCCTTATTCGATGTTCTTTTTTTTTATTATTTTTGCGCGTATTCGTAACCTTGAGGACTGTCCTCGAGATATAGGAGCAATTATGTGACTTTTATTACTGAAACGCCAACCAAAGGGTATCATGCCCCTTTCACAGGCAGTAACATCTTTTCCAAGCGCTATATTTTTATTTATTTCAAAAGGACATCAAAAACCAATATGAACATATTAAAATAGAAGATGTTCTCAATATTATATGCAGTTACATATTAATTTAATAAAGTACATAACGCCATTAATATCAGAATATACAGTACCGAAAATGCGAGTGTTTCCATTATTCTGTCTAACCCCTGTGTGTGTGTGTGTGTGTGTGTGTGTGTGCGTGTGTGTGTGTGGTGTGTTCCCGAACGAAGAAGTTTAATAATAAAATGAAACGAACATAAAGGGATTAAATAATAGATAACCCTCCCCCACAATCCACATCGACCCCCCCCCCCCCCCCCCCCTCCTTTGGACATAACCCAGATCCATATCATCTCGAGTTGATGACGATTAAGAGTAATTTACGATTTTAATTGATAACATAGGTATTAATTAAACATCGGATATGTATTTCAATAGCGCGGATCGTGGGATGATTGCGCGGATTTTGAAAAGGGAATATTCCTGTTTCTAATTTATCATAACTATTAAAAAAAAAAATTTAAAAGAGTTGAAAAATACTAGATATTCTCAAAAGGGGTAAGAGGGTGGGGGGAGGGGGGTATCAATAGGCGGACAGCGTTCCGGTTGTGGATTGACGACGGATTTCTTACGATATCGCCGGGAAAAAAAAACCATATTCTGGAACTTTTTTATGAAGGAAGGGAGGCGCCAAGGGCAAATGCCCACAAAAACGCCCCCCCCCCTCCTCCCCAATAAAAGAAGAGAGCCAAAATTAAGGCCCGAAGTTTTCGAGATGCCTGGATACTCCGCGTTTGAAAGACTGGAGGTCATAGAGAAGGGGAAAGATGGATTTAGGAAGATCGTTCCAGAGTTCACGGGTTGAGTAGGTGAAAGATTGAAAATACCGATTAACCTTCGCGTTAGAGAGTTGGACAGAAAAAGAATGAGTGTAGAAAGTGTGGTACTCCGTTGTGCTCTCCTTAAAGGAGGAGGAACGCAGTTAGTATAGAGTTCAGAAGAGCAATTTCCATCGTAATAACGATAGTAAAGAGAGTGATGCAACATTGCGGCGAAGAGAGAGGGACTGAAGAGTCAGTAAGAGGCTAGGAATTGATGAGACGAAAAGCCTTTGATTCCACCCGATCAAGTAGAAGTATGTGGGTTAAACCACCCCACACGTCAGAAGCGTACTCCAAATATAATATAATATAATATACTATACTATAATATAATATAATATAATGATATAATATATATCCGCCGTGCGTGTAAAAATCCAATTTTTTATATTAATTAATGTCAGGTTCAGGCCCTAGAACAGGGATCGCCGGGCTATAGCGTTTGCTTAATAAAAAATTATTATTATATATATATATATATAATATATATATATATATATATATATATATTATATATATATATAATTGGCTATTTACTTATCTATATTTTTGGCTTAAAATATAAAAGGTGAAAAAAGTTATTAAGCCTATGGTAGAGCCCATAGGTCGAAGTTTAAGAGAAAATCTATTTTATATCTTTAAATTATAAAACAAAATATTATTTTTTTTATACAACATAAAAAGTAATTTATTAAAAATATACATTTTTTATGTGAACGTATTTTCTAGTGCATGCGCCAAAGAAAGAAAGAAAAGAATTATAATTGGTAACTATAAAGTGTGTGTGTATATATATATGTGCTTAATATGGTCGTTTTGTGCATGGAAATTAAATGAAGGACAGGTCCCGAATATGAAAATCAAACCCAATATTAAACCCAATAACTTCACAAACAGACGTTGTAACCAGAAAATAATGGAATTGCTAAGTACCAAACTAAGAAAAAAGGACGAGGAAAAAATCCTAACCATTTAAGAGAATAAGTTTGTCGTTAAAGAGTCAAGCGTGTTCAAAAACGACAAAAAAAAATAAAAGATTACGAAAATAGGAACGGTACGTCTTCAGGAAACGCCCGAATCATTGCCTCGGAAAGATATTAAATGGGTTAAGGAGGTCTCGATGCGTCAAAAATACCGATTTCGGGAGAGTAATTCTCTCTTGCACCAAGTAACAACTACAGACGGGGCTTCAAATCTAACCTGAGAAGGATGAACGATAGCCTGCGGAACATCGGCAAGGCAGTTAATATAATTAAAAAAGAATATATATATATATATATATATATATATATATAATATATATAATATAATATATTATATATATATATATAGGGATGCGCGCCTATCTTTCATCTTTGCTCGTCTGAAATGGGGAGGTTATTTACAATCTGAAATTAGATTCAATTTTCATTTAAAAGCCGCGATTTTGCTTTTCGTTAAAAGCATCCATCTCTTCCTTTAAGACTTTCACGCAATCCCTAATCAACGTAAAATTCGCCTTAATTATTATTATTATTATTACTATTAATATTATTTTTTATTATTATTGTTATTATTAGTAGTAGTAGTAGTAGTATTAAGGCATCATCGGAGACGGGGGTAGAAGGAGGTAGACGGCAGATGGAAGGAAAAAGACTTTTCAACCAATCACTTTACTCTTTAAACGTCAGAAAAAATTGTGACGACGCATAATCGATCCTGCGACCTTCGGGTAACGAGTCAGCTGCCTTACCAATGACTCATCACCGGCTCCAACAACTGACACCAAAGTTTTTTTCTCTTTGCGAGGGAGAATTAGAATTAGCCACTACACAAAATGCTCAATACCAATTATTTCATGGTTGTGGGTGCGTTACTGCCTATGTATAATATACACATTATCAAATGTCGAATCTTAATTTATGATTATAGCAGAGAATATGTTCAATCATCATTAGCCATGCTCACGCATCACTTCTTCAAATTACAACCTTATTATTATATATATATATATATATATACAGGGTGGCCCAAAGTAAAGTTACCCCATTATTTCTTTTCACAAAACTCAATGGGGCTACTTTATCTTGAGCCACCATATATATATGTGTGTGTGTGTGTGTGTGTGTGTGTGTGTGTGTGTGTGTGTGTGTGTGTGTGCGCATCATTAGTTGGGAAACTAATTGAAAAGTAAATCGTAAAAGAAACTTTATTTAAGCTATATAGTGTTTCATTGAAACCTTGCGTATGCTATTATTGCTATAACAATATCCTCTCTCCCCTTTCACCCAATTCGAACAAAAGCTACACCTATTTCTACACGTATTCCTGTACACCTCCGCGATACACATTTCTTTGGAGTGGTACCTAAAGTTAAAAAGGATTCAGGGAAAACGGGATACGAGCGAATCGGAGATATGGTACCCCATGGAGCATCAGATAAACACTACATAATTAAAAATATTCCTAAATGAATTCTGTACTGAGAAAAGCCAGTGATACCGCGCGTATCAAGGTAAAAAAAACAAAAAAAAACGCGAAAGTATTTTTGTTTCATTGCAGTTGAACTCTCGACGACATTGCAGGTCTCTCTCTCTCTCTCTCTCTCTCTCTCTCTCTCTCTCTCTCTCTCTACCTCGAGTCTCGTCTTCTGTCACGCACTGTAAACATACGAACGGATGCAGTCTTCGGTTACAGCCTGAAGCATTTCTTAACTACCCCATTTAAGATCACTTCCTTCCACACACTCAATTAATTATTATTATTATTAATTAGTAAATATATAAATAATAATAACTTTCCGCATCCATGCTCAATCTCGTTCCAATGAAGGACGATAGATGGAGTTTGAGGTTTGTAATATTTACCTCGAAGCAGTTCCGCGCATTGGTCTCGCTTCACACGAAGGTCAAGCTGGTGGCCCCGCCTCCAGGCCTGGCTTGGTGAAGGAGCGAGTTGCTCTTGCGCTCTTCACCGCACATAGCCAGATACACCCGGCTCATCTGGTATCGTCCTGAGCCAAGCATCTAGTCTTCTTTTGAAGACTTCAACTTTGACCCCTGTGACGTTCCTGAGGTCCTTTGGAAGCTGGTTAAAAAGTCTTGGGCCCCATGACAACCAAGCTATTTTCCTTCAGTGATGAAGATGTCCCTTGTCGGGCCTTCAATTGGAAACACTACACATTCTGCCTTTCCTATTTTCCTGCGTTGTTTGGATGGTAATTGGGTTTAATTTGAGGGTTGGTACCAATTTTTCAGTCATTTCCCACGTGTATATTATGGTGTACCTCTCTCTTCTTCTTCTTTCGAGGGAGTACGGATTTAGTTTACGTAGTCTTTCCCAGTAGTTGAGTTCTTTGCAGCCATCAATTTTGGCTGTGAAATGTCTCTGAATATGTTCTAGTTTATTAATTTCTTCCTTTTTGTATGGGGACGTCAAAACAGCAGTATTCAAGTTTTGGTATGATCAGCGTTTTCAACAGGAAAATCAATATCGTCTTGTCCCTTCCTTTAAAGGTTCTTAGTACCTGTCCCGCGACTCTTTTTGCTTTGTTTATTGCTTCCGATTTTGCGTCTCGAATTTGGCATCGGTCATTCTTACCTCCAAGTCGACCACTTTCGTGCTTCTCTGAATTTCCTGTCTGTCCGGGGCATAATATGCTGTCTGTTTAAGTTCCTCACTTCTACCATATCTCAAGAGCTGGAATTTCTCCGTGTTGACTGTCATGTTGTTGTTCTCTTCTGACCATTTGTATATTCTATTCGTGTCCCTCTGCAAAGCCTCCACCTCTTTAACATCGCTGATTTTTCTGCTGATCTTTGTATCGTCCGCAAAGGATGTTACTATATTATTGCAGTTTACTTCATTGTCTATGTCTATTAGCATGATAATGGAAAGGAGCGGGACCGGCCAATACTGTTCCTTGTGCTATTAAGCTGCGTACTTCCGATTCTGATCGTGTTATACCTTAAATTTTAACGACCTGTAGACGTTCTATGAGGAAGTTGTAGATCCATTTTCCCTGTTATGCCCATATATTTCATTTTATGTGCTATTATACCATGATCGCACTTGTCGAAAGCTTTAGCAAAATCGATGTATATGACATCGTAGTTTTCATTGCCTTCAAGTGCGTCTAGGATATTGTTATAGTGCTCAATAAATTGTGATACGCATCATCTTCCTGATCGGAATCCATGCTGATTTTCTCGAGTCTTTCCAGTGTCTTCAAGACGTCAAAGATTTTCTCTCTAACAATTCTTTCAAATACTTTGGTAAGATGGGACCTCAAAGACAGCTTGAGATCTATCTCTTCCTTTATATATGGGGATAATGTTTGCTCTTTTCAGGATACTCGGTATTTCCCCAGAGTATATATATATATATCAGGTTGCAACATAAATTTTGCTCGATTAGAAAACGGACGATAGATAATAGAATAACCTCAAGATAATGTGAAATAGTTTTAGAAATGTTGCAAAATACACGCGGCGACAGGTTCGCACATGCTTTATCACGATACAGAATGACACAGAATGACTTAGGCTAGTGTAGGCTTAGGCTAATGAATATTTTTTCTGGTGTTTTTCATAGTTACAACGCCACCCCTACGATATTACAGTAATTGAAAAAACATGGAGCCCACGAAAGAGCATATTCGACATGTGATGCTGTATGAGTTCCATAAAGGATCTAACGCTACTGAATCCGCAAGAAACATTCAAAGAGTTTATGGAAATGATGATGTGAGCGAATGGATGTGTAGGAGATGGTTTGAGAAGTTCAGAAATGGAGACTTCAGTCTGAAAGATTATCAACGAACAGGACGACCAAATGAGTTAGATGAAGAGTTGCTGAAAGCAACAGTGGAGGAAAACCCAACGGTAACTGTAAGAGAACTTGGCCTGCAACTCGGCGTTAGCCATATGACCATTCATCGTCATTTGAAGCTGTTAGGAAAAGTAGTGAAGGTTGGAAAATGGGTTCCGCATGATTTGTCACGAGCGAATCGATATTTGCATATCACTGCATTCTCGGCAACTGCAGGCACCGTTTTTGAATCGGATCGTCACTTGGGAAAAATGGGTCCTCTATAACAATATTAAGCGTCGACATCAGTGGTTTAGCCGTGAAACAAAGCCTGAACCTCAGCCAAGGAATGGAACCCATCCAAAGAAAATTTTGCTATGCGTTTGGTGGGATATGCAAGGAATTATTCATTTTGAGCTTCTGCCAGATAACTAAACAATCACAGCTGAAGTCTACTGTCAACAACTCCAACGACTGAAGATGGCATTACAAGAAAAACGTCCCGCATTAATTAATCGCAGAGGTGTTCTATCCAACTAGGATAACGCGCGCCCTCACACTGCTCGAATCACTACTGCCCAATTGGAGGCATTTGGTTGGAAAAAAATGCCGCATCCACCTTATTCTCCGGACATCGCACCTTCAGACTACCATTTAATCAGAAGTCTGCAACACCACCTAGATGGACAAAAGCTGCAATCCAGGGAAGCTATCGAAAACGAAGTGATCGCTTTTTTTAACTCGAAACTACGGGATTTCTTCGAACGTGGCATAAAAAACTTTTCTACAGGTGGGAGGAGGTGATAGTTTAGAAGATGATTAATTTGTCATTATGTCATTTAATTTTTGTTGTGAATAAACTAAAAATTCGAGCAAATTTGTCCTTATAAGTCATTTAATTTTTGTTTTGAATGAACTAAAAAATCGAGCAGAATATGTCACCTTATATATATATATATATATCCTTCCTTTTCAACCTTTCAAATATTCCGTGCGATGAGTCCTCATTTCACGAAAGTCAAGCATGTCGCCCCTCCTCTCGAATTGGCCCGGTGAAGTAGAGTTGATTTCTTGTACTCTCCACCTCACATAGCCAGGTACGCCCGGCTCATCTGGAATTGTTCTGACCCAAGCGTCTAATCTTCTTTTGAAGATGTTCACCGCAACAGCACTCGTGTTCCTTAGTTCCTCGGGCAGCTGGTTAAACAGTTTTGGTCCTCTCACAACAAAACTTTTTCTTCAGGGTTGAGGATGTTTCCTGTCTAGCCTTTAATTTGGGAACACGACACAGTCTTCCTTTTCTACTTCCCACTGTTGCTTGTGGGGTTATAGGGTTCAGAATAAGATTAGGGGCTACTTTCTCCATTATTTTCCAAGCGTAAATAATGGTGTAACTCTCTTCTTCTTCTTTCCAGTGAATATAAGTTTAATTCACGTTACCTTTTCCAGTAATTTAGTGCTTTGCACCCATTGATCTTAGCTGTGAAGCTTCTCTGAATTCCTTCTAGCTGACTAATGCCTTTTTTTTTATATGGGGATGTTAGGACCTAGCAGTATTCCAACTTGAGTATGATCAGTGTTTTCAATAGAGGAATCATTATATTCCTATCCCTTCGTTTAAAGGTTCTCAGTATCTGCCCAGTTATTCTTTTTGCTGTTTACTACTATCTTATTTTGTGTTTCAAATTTCGTATCATCGATCATTACAACTCCTAAATCTTTTGCTTTTGAATTTCTCTGAATTTCCCGTCTATTTGGGGTATAGTATTCCATGGACTTTAGGTCCTCCCCTTTTCAGTACCTTAACAGCTGAAGTTTCTCTGTGTTAAATTTCATATTGTTATCTTCCGACCATTCGTAGATTCTGTTCATGTCTGTTTGTAGAGATCCTGTATCCTCTGAGTTTCTTATTTTTCTACTAATTTTTCCGTCATCGACAAAGGCTGTTACTGTGTTGTCCCTGGTAACGTCCTCATCCATGTCAGTTAGCATGATTATGAAGAGTAATGGAGCTAATACTGTTCCAACTTCCTCGTGGTACTGAGCTAAGAACTTCTTCCGATTCTGGCGAGGATATTCCTCGAACTGTAATGACTTCCTGCCGCTCACTAAGGAAATTATATATCCATTTTTATACTTTTCCCGTTACGCGCCTCGATGGTGTAGTGGTTAACGTCGCTGGCTACGAATCCATCGACCCCGGGATCGAGACCGGGGACGGCAGGCGGCGCACAACAAAACCCAGCTGTTCATCCTTCCACAAAATAAAAATTGGTTAGTAGATAAATGGGTAGCCTAGTAGTTAAGACGCTGGGCTGCTGCTGCTGCTGCTGCTGCTGCTGCTGTTGTTGGGGCGTGGTTCGGATTCCACGTTAAACTGTAGGTCTAAGGTGGAGTGACAAGTTTGACCTTCGTCAGAATGAACAATTCGGGTGGAAGCTAAACCAAGGTAACCAAGGTATTCCCATATATTTAAATTTATGTATCATGCTTCCATGGTCACATTTGTCGAACGCTTTGGCAAAGTCTGTGTATATTTTACATCATAGTTTTCATTACTTTCAAGTGCATTAATAATGTTGTTGTAGTGTTCCATTAGTCGTGATAGGCATGATATATGTACTCTCTCATATATATATATATATATGAGAGAGAGAGAGAGAGAGAGAGAGAGAAAATGTTGTTTGAATTTTCTTATGCAAAGGAAGCAGCTTTGACAGATCTTCAAAATTTCAATAGTCGGAATATGAACTTACAAGAAAAAATTAAATTTTATATTTTATTTCACACACACATATACACGGTGAACCAAAAGTAGGTGGACAGTAGGTTGAATACGGTTTGTGTTATATTATATTATAACTATGGTGTTCATTATAACTATGGTGTTTGTGTTATATTATATTAAATATTATAACTAAATTTATTTAAATTTTATTTTGTATTATAGTATACAAAAAAATTAAGTATGTATTCTCAAATAAACGTTATCATTTACTGTCCACCTACATTTGGTTCACCCTATATATATATATATATATATATATATATATATATATATATATATATAACTTGAATACACGAAAGGCTTTGGAATCGCTTTTCCTTTTCCTTGTAGGTGTGCATCATTTATTTATTTCACGTGTTTAACTGTAAAAATCATCCTACACACACACACACACACACACACACACACACACACACACACACACATATATATATATATATATATATATATATATATATATATACGGTGTGTATACACGCTCCAACCGTGTAAGTAATTGAAATAACTACTTTACTTTGGTGGTTTTGAAAAAATAGGAAAAAGAAAACGCGGAATAATGTTGTGATTCTGCAAACTAGTGAAGTAATGTAATTTCAAGAAACGACTAAATTCGTTGAAACTTTATCCGACACCAAATCTGAGTTAAAAGAATTCGATAGACTTTAGAATGTAGAAAGTTTATCCGGCCTATAAATGGCTATAATTAATAGGCTTACGGCACGCTTAATAAAGGTCTCTAACTATATACAACTTAATGGTTAACTTTATAATACTTTAAAATTAGAGTGAAATGTAAAATGAAATAGACCTACACACGTAAAGAAAAAGGAGTAAAAAGCCTTTCTCCGTCTATATATATATATATAATTATAGCGATGAGTGGAAAGGCACGAAATATGAATCAATAGTGCGCCGGGATCGATATGGCTGCGCCCTTCTTATTAGGCCTAAATACGCACGTCTACGATCTTCAATAAGCGAGCGAAGTTTCAGACACGCATCTACATCTTGTATCGACCCAATGTTAATTAAAGGTCTACGGATCTAGCTTCTAGGAAAGCTAATTTCCTCTTTATTCATAACATTTACGGGAATAATTTTACAGTTTCTACGGTCGGTAAAAAAAGTATTTTTGCTGTTCGATGTCGGACGAGTGTCTGCAGTTAAGAGGGACCAAGCAATAAACGTAAATGTTTCCGATCAAGAGAAAATATTCTCGAAACTTTAAGCAAAAATAGTGTGTGTGTGTGTGTGTGTGTGTGTGTGTGTGTGTGTGTGTGTGTGTGTGTTTATAAAGTCCCTATCTATTTCAGTGAAAACGTAACAAAAAGGGTAAAATTCAATAACAATATAATAGAAGGCATACATTTAATGAATACTTAAGCATACGATTCTCCATGAGCACGATCAGTATCTCTACAAAGTTTGAATCTGTCAAAGAGCATTGCGGAACACATTTTGGAGCACGACAGGGGTTATATTTGTAACTGCTGTTACGATACGAGCACGTAAATCTTGCAGATCTGTAACCCTCGTTTGATAGACGTTCGATTTGATAAAGCCCCATGCAAAGAAATCCAAGGGCGTTAGGTAGGGATGAAATAATACCGACAATTTTTAATACCGGTATTTGAACAATTATTTTACTGATACCGGTGTTGATACCGGTTTTATGCGGAGAATAATTTATAATGATTTTTTTGGTGTCACCCTGCCAAGTGCCAACCCTTCCACGAGCCTGCAGGACCCGTAGTACTCACCACATTAACGACAATAAAAACTGAAGTTACTTTTTAAATTCTGTCACCGACACCAAAGGTAAAATACCATTGATTGAAAAAAGTTTGAACAGCAGCTCCTAGGAAAAGGCAGGAAAAAGGAAGGACTATTTATAATGATTAAGTATATCAGATAACCAAAGGTAAAAGGGAAAAATAACAATTAAAAAAAAAGAAGTTTATTAATAATTTTGCATATTTATTTCTTATTTTGGTTTTGGAAATAAGTTTTGAGGAAACAAAGACTATCTAATGATTGTTCAGAGAGATTTGATTTTAGCTTGGTCAGAAATAATCCAGCAGCAGAAAAAGCTCTTTCTGATTCTACACTAGTGGGTTTAATGGAAAGCAATGCCTCATACAGCTTCTCTAAATTTTCACTTTTGTGAAGAAACTTCGAAACTCTTAAATTCATTAGTAGGATCAAAGTTAGTTGCATTGCTTCTCAATGGTACCTTTTCTAATTTCTCTATTTCTTTTGTGTATTCGCACATCAATAGACCATCGACTTCATTCTTGTCTTCAGTAACATTCTCTGAGTAGTTAGATGCTCGTAAGTCTTGGGTCTTCGCTTTCTTCCTCGAAACCAACTAAATTTTCATCATTCTTAGGAAAAAGCCTTTTAAAAATCCTTTCGGCATTTCTTTTGAGCACAAGTTTAGATGGAATAGAAAATAGTTCTGGATGATAGTTTCCCTTTTCAGAAAAACGGACACATCATATAACGTCAATAACGTAATATTATAACAAATTATAAATTGTGACATACACTAATGACGCCCCACAAAGATATACTGCATACTGCGTGTGTAAGTTACGTATGAAGATAAATCATTATTTCTACTCACATTGGCCACAAAATCCTACAAAAAAACAAATCTTTGTTAACTTGACATTTGCTGATTGCTCCCACGATAAAGACAATAGGCAGTTCTTCAATACCGAAAACCCGGTATCGATAATCACGATATCGGTATCGTGTCTCTTGTCCAATACCGGTTTTTCAATACCGACTTTCATCACTAGCGTTAGGTCAGGGGATCGAGCCGCCCAGGGCCTGTTGCCTCCACGCCCGATCCACCAATTTGGAAATCGTTCATTTAGGTACTCCCGAACAATGTTTGCGTAATGACAAGGTGCCCCATCTTATTGAAAGACGACGGTGTTTAAAATGCAATCTGAATGAAGCTGGGACATTTACGTGCTCGTATCGTAACAACAGTTACAAAAATAACCCCTGTCATGCTCCAAAATGTGTTCCGCAATGCTGACAGATTCGAACTCTGTTGAGATACTGATGGTGCTCATGTAGAATCATATACTTAATTATTCATAAAATGTATGCCTTCTATTATATTGTTATAGAATTTTACCCTTTTTGTTACGTCTTCACTGAAATACTATGATAGGGACTTTATAAATAGCCCGTGTGTGTGTGTATATATATATATATATATTATATATATATATATATATATATATATATATATATACAGGCCCGGATTTAGCTATAGGCGAACTAGGCGATCGCCTAGGACCTCGCGCCAAAGGGGGCCTCGCTCAAGCCGTTTTGCGCGTTCTGTTCAAGTGATATTAATGATTTAGAACTCTATGAAGAACTTAAAGTACTTTGCAGGTTTATACCTGAGAAAACAGATCTCGAAATGCCCTTATTTATATAGTGCAAAAACAACTAAATGAGATTTATCCTAATGTTTATGTTGCACTTCGAATAGTATTAACCATCCCAGTTACTGTTGCTTCGGCTGAAAGAAGTTTCTCGCGTCTCAAACTTATTAAAACATATTTGCGTTCCACCATGTCTCAAGCGAGATTGCAATCATTAGCTATGTTATCAATAGAAAACGATATAACAAATTCATTAGATTATTCTCAATTAATTGAAGAGTTTAGCTCGAAGAAAAGTAGAAAAGCATTGCTGTAATATTCAAGGAGCATCTGAACCAAATATTAAAGCATTAATATTTAGCCTGAAGTAGATCGCTCACTATTATAAAAAATGAAATGTCAACATCTCTTATACATCACATGTGAAAAACGTTTGTATACTATGGAAAGTCATTACCTATAATATTATATAAATCTTAGAAATCATTGTCTTATATTTTCGATACAAATCTTGATTCATATTATAATTTATACTTATTTGTATGGTTTATTTATATTTCTTATACAATTTCCATGCGTGATTATTTTGGTTTGGTTTAATTTTTAAGTGCTGGCATAGTTCTGTCTATGCGGGATTCTAATATTGCTGGTATAGTACCGATAATTAAGTCCATTTTCATATATATAGGCCTAGGGCCTCGCAACTTCTAGATCCGGCCCTATATATATATATATAGGGTGGGGCACGGGAACCAAGTGTTTTTGGAATAATCAGGAAAATGATATTTATTTTTGTAAAGAAAATATATTGGTAGAACAACATTCGTAAGAACATAGCATTTCATGTCATAATAATCATGTACCGAAAATTATATCTGGCATAATGATGTCCTTGGCCGTCGACGCATTGTTGAAGGCGTTTACGAAAATTGGCCTCCACTCTTCCCAGCAGGTCTCTGTTCATTTGGATGATTTGTTGACGGATCGCTTCCTTCAATGCATCTAATGTACGGGGCTTGTCCTCGTAGACACGTGACTTGAGGTACCCCCATAGAAAGAAGTCACATGTGGACAAGTCAGGGGACCGAGGGGGCCATGCAATGTCACCAAATCTCGAAATGAGATGGTTGGGAAACAGGGGGCGAAGAACAGCCATTGACGCTCTGGCGGTGTGTGGCGTGGCCCCATCTTGCTGAAACCACAAATGTCGACGAGCAATACGCCTTCTTCGTAACTCAGGGATGAAAAAGGTGTTCACCATCTCAATGTAACGCCCAGATGTTATGGTAACGGTAACCCCATTTTGTTCGAAGAAATAGGGACCGATGACGCCAAACTTTCCCACCGCGCACCAAACTGTAACCTTAGGCTATGCAGCGGTTTTTCATGGAGTTGTCGCGGATTTTCAGCAGCCCAATACCGACAGTTTTGATTGTTGACGGCCCCATTAAGGTGGAAATGGGCTTCATCACTCATTACCACCATCATGTTTTCATTCTGCTCATAAAGTGCAAGCATTTCCTGTGCAAAATTCAGTCGTTGGGGGCAATCGTTTACATTCAATTCCTGCACCATCGCTAACTTGTATGGGTGAAAATGTAATTCTTCATGCAAAATCCGTCTAACAGTACGATTGCTGATTCCGAGTGCAGCTGAATGTCTCCGAGCAGAGCGGCCTGGGCTTTGCAAAATCGCTTGTCTGACCCTTTCAACGTTCTCTGGAGTACGCACAGTGCGTTGCGGCCCCTTCGGTTTTGTTTTCATTGAGCCTCCTGTTCGAAGATTGTTAACCCAACGTAAGATTGTGTCACGAGCGGGAACAGAGTCATTTCGATGAATGTTGAATCTGCGGCGAAACGCACGCTGAACTGCTGTCACTGACTCGCCACTCCTAACAAAATGATCATACGCGAACATGCGGTGTTCTAACGTCCACTGCTCCATGATGGCACCTGAAAGATAAAGGTGAGTGTTAGTTAAAGTTAAATGCTATGAACCCAGGAATGGAATGCTACCTACCGCACGCCCCTCCCATTCCTAATGGCCGATTACTAGCTATTCAAAAAACACTTGATTCCCGTGCCCCACCCTGTATATATATATATATTATATATATATATATATATATATATATATATATATATATATATATATATATGCTTAGCATGAGACAGCTATGGGCGCCAGAACTTTGATCTTTCCACTATCTCTGATTGGGGAGAAGAAAATCTTGTGGGCTTTGATACCTCAAAAACTTGGTTCCTCCATCTGTCTACTCGTCACAATCTTCAACAATACACATCTCAATCCTTCCTCTTCTCTTAACACTCTTTGGTGCTTCCTTTTCTTGTAATCTTTTCTGGAAAGATCACATATACTCTCTTTCCAAAGCAGTTTGTGAGAGGTTAAGTGTGCCGTACCGTCTCCGCAGTTTCTTCACCCCGACTCAGTTACTGTTTTTTTACAGAGGTGTTGTCCGCCCCTGTATGGAGTACGCTTCTCATGTGTGGGATGGCTCAACCCACACAGCTCTACTCGACCAGGTGGAATCAAAGGCTTTTCGTCTCATCAATTTCCAGTCTCTCTCTCTCTCTCTCTCTCGATTAGGAACAAGTTTTGCGAGCTATGGGCGCTCTTAGCATCAGAATACCAGGATATCGTTGCTATCACCGAGTCCTGGATTCATACTGATCGTAGGGACTACGTTGGGAGTTCGAAATTCCGGGTATAGAATGTTTCGCAAAGACCGCACCCGTGGGGGGGGGGTGGGGTACTAATATACGTCAGAGACACGTTGAGTCCGGTTGACTGCCAGTTCCGGTCGGAACGGGAGCTGCTTGGCGTCGATCTGAATGTGGGAGGGACGAGCTATAGGTTAATCTTGGTGTACAGACCTCCGCATCTCCTCCTCGAGGAGGATACAGCCCTGTACACCGAACTCAGTAGCCTGCTAGGGGATAGGGTGTGTGTAGTTTTAGGAGACTTCAACTGTCGCGGCATAAAGTGGGAAAACAGGACTGCTGATGCTGAAAGGAGGAGGCTAGTTGACTTTGCTGATGAGAACTTCCTCACTCAGTGGGTCAACGAGCCTACACGAGGCGAAAGCGTTCTAGACTTAGTATTCACGACCGAAGACAACCTCGTCACTGGCCTCACCGTTGACGAATCGTTGGGCGGGAGTGATCACGGTCTTATTAGGTTCCGTGTGTGCGTCCCTCGGGTGAAGCGTAGTAACTCGAGAGGCAGTAAGCTCGATCTCCGGCGGGCGAACTTTGTTAGCCTCAGGGATAGCGTAGGAGAGATGGGGTTAGAGGTCGGCGGCGATGTTGAGAGAGTGTGGAGTCCATTCCGGGACGAGTTTATGGTGCTGCAGTCTGCTGCCATACCCTCAAAACCGGTCACCCTTGCTTCAACGCAGCCTAAGTGGTTCAATCGTGACATCGCTTCGGCTATCCGAAATAGGAAAGTAGCGTATAGGAGGGCGAAGGCCAATCGTTCCCATGAGAACACTGAAGCGTACGTCCGCCTGTGTAGGGAAGTGAAGGCGAAGGTTAGGCTAGCGAAACGTAACGAAGAACTACGGGTGGCAAGCCTGTGCAAGGGAAACCCTAAGGAGTTCTTCAGTTATGTTAATAGTAGAAAGCCTATTAGAAGCTTTGCGGGAGTGTTCACCAGGGAGGATACCCGCGTCATCGCCGAGCCAGGCGTGAGGCACGAAGGTGCTGGCCTGGAGAGTGTTCGATGTACCGCGACAGTCGTTACCGATAGAAGAGACAAACTGAGCGCGTTTAAGGCTCCTGGGCCAGACCAGTTTCTCTCCAGTGTTGCGAGAAGTGCGCGACCAGGTGGCTCCCCACCTGGCTACAGTCTTCAACAAATCGTTGGAGACGGGTCAGGTGCCTGGTGACTGGGGGGAAGCCAACGTGACCCCTATCTTTAAGAAAGGGGATCACGAAAGTCCAGGGAACTATCGTCCCATTAGTCTCACTTCAGTTGTAGGTAAATTGTTAGAGGGGATAATAGCGGATAGGATCGTTGACCATTTGGATTACTACAAGCTGCTTGGGGATTCCCAACATGGGTTTAGACGGCATAGGTCGTGTCTCACCAACTTGCTCGAGTTTTTCCACGTCATGTTGGGTGAGTATGATAAGAGTAGGGCGGTATCCGGACAACTGCCACCTGGAAAACTGCCACCGGACAACTGCCACCCTGGAAAACTGCCACCCAGACAACTGCCACCCGGAAAACTGCCACCCGGAAAACTGCCACCCTGGAAAACTGCCACCCAGACAACTGCCACCTACAAAATTGCCACCGGGAAAATTGCCCCCAATTTTATATTAATTCAAATAAAGCTATAACTGACTAAAAAAACGTTTATTAAGTATACAAAAGGTCCCAGGTGATAAGCGTTTCTATTTGTGAAGATTCAACTTTGAAAAACCTATTGAAAAATTAGCTACTAGAAAATATAGATATTTTAAAAAATAAGATTGTAATTTAAGGGAGTTCCGTAGGGGTTAGGGACATTTAGTTGTATTTTGCACCCCTATAACTTAAATGAAAGGAATAAGACCATCATATAATTTTCATATCTGCATTAAACCCAAAACTCGCTACAAGGTTTGCTCATTTTATTTTTAATTCGATAAATATATTTTAAGAAAAGTTAACTTAAAGATGGCGTTTTCTGACCAAAAATTAGCAATATTTGAAGCCCTAAGGCCTTTTAGATATAGCAACGAGAAAAAAGAAAAATCCATAAAATGTTATATGAATGTGTCATCTAAAAGCTTTGCTCATTTTAATTTTAAAATTTTATGAAAAGTATTTTTAAATATTGCAGAAGTTTAGCGACTAAAATCGATCTATAAATGGCATAAAAAAGTTTGTAATTGGCGTATTTTTTTTCAAACAACTGAGTGTAAAGTGTACGTACAGTCTTTGTTGCAATGTCATTTATACTTGCCACATAGGTATAGCATAGACAAGGAAATTATGACCTTGATTGTACGAATTCCGTTAGTTGGTTTGTGTTACTAGGTAATACAATATAATTTCATACTCTAAAACCCTGCTGCACTGTTCCTATTTACTATACACTTATACTGTTCGGGTCAATATGACCCGTACTTTATTTTTATTAATTTAGGGGTTATATAAATATAAAAATTATGTTAGATGCTTTTATTATTTGTTTTGAAACCCTAAATGGCCAAAAAATTTATTTAACCCAGCCAGCAAAGTTGGGAGGGGGTATTGTTTTAACTTTTTATTTTTTTTTGTTAGAGGGATTACTCAAAAAATATCTAACAGATTTTAGTAAAATTTGAAAAACAACTTGATTTAAGTCCAATAAAAAGACCAACAATTTTATTCTAGATTCCATCAAAGTTGTAGGGGGGGGGGGGTAATGTTTTCATCCTTGTTTCTTTTATTTTTTCAGGATTACTTAAAAACTTGCATTGGTATGTAAAAAATAAAAAGTTATTGAAAGGAATCTGATCAAATCTTGTTTTATTTCTAAAAATTTTGAACATAATCTTAATCTTAGCTATAGGCATGTCAAGGTCGATCCATTGCTATCTTCTTTGGTCACAAAACAGGTCGCACCTGGGTGACCTTCCCAAAATGTATGAAAACCTCCTCCTCTTCCGGTCATTTGCTATGTTTAAACCTGTGATAACTTTTGTTTTTTTAGTTACTCATCTCTGCTTGAAAATGTCTTAATAGACGAAAGATCTCGCTATATACTACTTTCCTTTTCCTTGTGGCTATATCCTTTACATAAATCACTTCACGGTTTTAGTGAATTTTTGTGCAGTATTTGTTCATGTACGACCTCTATGTCCGGAAGCTCCTACCTGACTCCTTAATATATACTTGTAAACAAATTATCACAGCTGCTGCCGAACACTTGAATAAGTCATTTGAGGCAATGAAACAAGATAAGGTAATTTGACCTCAAGGTCTCTATTTTGGAGGTTCATTGTATACTAGCGACCGGGAGATAATCCGTCAGGATCGCGTGGAAGGATTAACATGTGATAAAGTGAGAAACGATTTTGTGGGAAATATGGCATTCCTTGACTCACCCCACCCTTAACCAACCTATAAATGCAGGATTATAGTAAAAATGACCAGTCTAACTTCCAACGCCTTTAAGTCCTTACAGTCTGTCCACAGTTCTCCAAATTTACTTCTTCGCTTGAAATCACCCCCATCATGGATTTCGTTAAAAGTCAACGTGGTCAAGATAAACTCTGCCTTGATGGTTACATCTACAGGGGTTGGACAAAATAATATGAACACCTTGATAAATGGCGGTTTTTATTCTTAATATGGAGTTGGTCCTCCTTTAGTGGCAATAACAGCTGCAATGCATCAGGGAATTGATTCATACAGCTTTTGGACAGTGGCTAGAGGAATCCTGAGCCATTCTTCGAGCAAACCCTGCTCCAGTTCCTCCAAAGACGCCGGGGTGGGAATCGGCTTCTGACCTGCTGCTCCAACTGACACCACAGATGCTCGATAATGTTAAGATCCGGGGATTGTGGAGGCCAATCCAAGCGTTCTACTCACTAACATGCTCTTCAAACCAGTTTTTAACGACCCCAGCAGTGTGGATTGGTGCATTATCATCCTGGAAGATGGCGCTGCCATTGGGAAACAGTGTTTGGACCATGGGATGGACCTGGTTAACCCTACCATGCAGTACTACAGCTGGGCCAAGAGTATTCCACGATATTGCTGCCCAAACCATCACAGATCCGCCTCCATGCTTAACGGTTGGGGTCAGGCAGTCGGGGTCATAAGCATCTTTAGGCTCTCTCCAGACGTAAACTCGACCGGAACATGGAAATAGCGTAAAGGAGGATTCGTTGGAGTAGACTACATTCTTCCACCAGTCCATTGACCAATTCTTATGGTCATTACACCATTTTCTGCGCCGCTCAATGTTGATGTGCGAAAGGAAGGGTTTGGCAATTGCAGCCCTCCCATGGTATCCAGCTCCATGGAGCTCGCGACGTACAGTTCTGGTCGATACCGGGCTTGCAAGATGCTGGTTAAGCTCTGCAGTCACTTTTGGAGCTGTGGTCTTATGTTTTTGTCACAATGCGCTTTAGCACCCGGCGGTCTCGATCACACAGCTTCTTCTTGCGTCCACTATTGCATTTGTCGGTGCTTGTCTTTCCATGGTTTTGGTATGCAGACATGACCATAGAGACAGTTCCTCTGGATACATTGAACATCTGAGCGGTTTTCGTCACCGATGCACCAGCCATCCGCGCTCCGACAATTTGCCCTCTTTGGAAGTCTGACAGGTCTTTCATAACTGCTAATTCATAATTCACTCAGATCTGTAAAAACAACGTGAGGGTTATAACATGACGTATACACTCTCTGTTACGCATTTAAATAGGTTTGCCAGTCATTTGACCGTTTACTTTGTGTCTGAGCAGTCCGTAAAGATAACCGGTGAAATCGGCGGGTGTTCATATTATTTTGTCTAACCCCTGTATGTCAAGCACAAACAATTGTCATCTGGTATTATATCCTACGAATGTGAACGCCGTCGGCATAAAAACTGCAAAGCCCAAGTTAAAATATGTGAAGAAGAATTAGTCAGCCATCTTCATGAACATAACCACGCTCCTGATACTAATCGTCAAGATGTCTTGCTTCTACGGAACGAAATAAAGCAGAAAGCTATTGACACCCAGGAAACCGCTCAACAAATCATCACACAGGCAGTACAGAGCATTCCAGAAGGAGTTTCAGTGCAACTACCATCCGTTCACCATATTAGGCGTGCAATAAGAAGACACAGGCAAGTTGTGAACGCTCCGCATCCCATTCCAAAGAACTTAAATGAGATGGTTATTCCGATGAATATAAAATGATGGCTTCTGGCGAGGATTTCCTGCTTTACGACAGTGGATCAATTAATCAACGTATGCTTATATTTTCTACAGCCAAAATCATGAGACTCCTGGAAACCTCGACTGATTGGTTTTGCGATGGGACATTTAAAGTTGCGCCAACCCTCTTTTACCAGCTTTACACAGTTCATTGTCTAGTCTCGAGTAGAACAATTCCATGTGTTTGTGTTGTTACCAAACAAACGACAAGACTCCTATCAAGATCTTTTCCACCAACTTCTTACTATCAACCCCAGGCTCAATCCGAAGACCGTCCTCATCGACTATGAACAGCCTGCTAAGAGTGCCATCCAAGAAGCCTTTCCCAACGCGATAGTCAAAGGATGTTTTTACCACTTGTCTCAAGCCGTATATCGCAAGGTGCAATTGGAGCAATTGCACGCAAAATATCAGAGTGATGCCGACTTTGCTCTCAGAATTCGCATGCTACCAGCACTAGCATTCGTACCATCAGAGAATGTTGTTGATGCATTTGAAGAACTGCAAGAAAATATGCCTCAGGAAGCAGATCCAATCACCGATTATTTCGAGGATGTCTACATTGGTAGAGTACGTCGCCGTAACAGAGCAACTCCACGTTTTCCTATCAACATGTGGAGTATGCACCAACGCGTAGTTGATGACCTCCCACGCACTAACAACTCTTTGGAAGGATGGCATAACCATTTGCAAGCAAGCATTACTTCATGCCATCCAAATATCTGGACCTTTCTTCAAGTGTTGAAAAAGGAGCAAGGATTCACCAACGTCATCATAAGCCAAATGCTTCAGGACATCCGCCCCCACCCAAGAAGAAACGTATCAAGATTTGTCGACCAGAATTGCAACTATTGTAGAAGATTATGAGAACCGTGAAGTGTTGGATTTTTTGAAAGGAATAGCACACAATTTGCAATTTTAATATAGTTTTCCATTTTTTCTAATATTATTTTATGTATGTATAGATCTCTATTAATAATTCATTGTTAAGTATCCATTTTTAAAAGTATTTTATAAATAATATTTTTTTACTACTTTTTTTGTTAATTTTCATAAACACTAGGGGCAGTTTTCCAGTGTGACCGGAGGGTGCGGTCGAAACCAAGCTTCGAGGTTACTCGTGGCTACCCTGGTTTAACACCATCAACTTGTATAATCCAACGAGGGCATGTTGACCTAGTAGGAAAAGAATGGAGGAAAACAAATAAAAGACACCCCTCCAGTTTTTTTAACTTAAAAAAGGCAAAACTAACGAGGGCATTTCCGCCAGAAAGTCTTTGAAAAGAAGTTCGTAAAGAAAGTGGTAAAATTAGAAGAAGTGATATGTGTGAAAGATACATAACCCGAGTAGCCAAAAGAGAAGACTTTGGGTGGTAGGGACCGGGAGGGCGCGCAACTCTCCTGAACCCACCCCGGAGTGGTGAAAACTGAATTGAGAATGACAAGGCCTGCTATCAGCGAGTACCTCCCCCCCCCCCCAAACCCTAAAACCAGCAGGGTGCATTTTAACCCACCCCCACACAAGTTCGTGCCAGGAACAAGGGCATAAACACTAGGGGCAGTTTTCAGGTGGCAGTTGTCCGGGTGGCAGTTTTCCAGGTGGCAGTTGTCCTAGAACCGAGTAGGGCGATTGATATACTTTATCTCGACTTTGAGAAAGCCTTTGATAAGGTACCTCACCGCCAGCTAATGGTCAAAGTGCGCGTGCTGGGTATCGCTGGGGAAGTAGGTAGGTGGATTGAAAACTGGCTGAAGAATAGGCGGCAGAGGGTTGTAATTAAAGGGGCTACTTCGGGTTGAACCTCGGTCACTAACGGGGTTCCTCAGGGTTCCGTTTTGGGGCCACTGTTGTTTATCATTTACATAAATGATATCGACGGTGGCATCGTCAGTCTGATCGCCAAATTCGCTGATGACACTAAGCTTGGGGCCAATGTTGGGACGCCCGAAGCGATCGAGCAACTGCGTGCGGACCTAGGTAGGATAGGAGAGTGGTCCGAAAAATGGCAAATGCCGTTTAATTGGGGTAAATGCAAGGTCATGCACATTGGCTACGCCAATCCCAAGTCGGACTACTCGATGTTGGGGAGTAATATCGAGGCCACTGATTTGGAAAAGGACTTGGGTGTGCTAATTAGCAGCGAACTTAAGTTTACCAAACAGTGCGTAGAGGTGGAAAAGAAAGCCCAAAAGTTGTTGGGTTATATCAGGAGGCAATTTCGATTTCGGAACAAGGAGATTGTGCTCTCTCTGTACAATTCCCTAATTCGGCCGCACCTGGAGTATGCTGTGGTTCTGGTCGCCCACCCTCAGGAAAGATATTGAGAGGCTGGAGCGAGTGCAGGCGAGGGCCACAAAGTTAATCCCTTCCGTTAGGCATATGGGCTACAATCGACGCTTACGCGCCCTGAATTTGTTTTCGCTGAAAACTCGGAGGCTGAGCGGTCAACTCATCGAAGTTTTCAAGTTCTTACGCGGGTTCAACAATGTCGATTTTAGAAGCATGTTTAGTTTAAATGATAACCCAACTCGCAACAATGGTTGGAAGTTGGATTTGAAACGGTTTAGGACTAGTGTGTGTGGGAATTACTTTACGTATAAGATCTGTGACACGTGGAACAGGCTACCTTCAGAAGTTGTGAACAGTTCTTCTGTGGATCATTTCAAGAAAAGGTTAGACCGAATCTTGCACACTATTTGAGGGTAACAGAATTTTTCCCTGGCACCCGTTGCCATTGGTACCTCCTCGGTATGGGCCGCATGGCCTTTTGAGGTACTACTTTTCCTTGTAACTCTCTTCGACGCAATGTTGCCTCACGCTCTCTTTTTACTATTCATTTTGACTTTACCTCTGGACAGTAATTTAAAACGTCCCCTGAAGAACTTTTCACCTGGAAATATTGTTCAAGTTCTGCTGAAACGTTGCTGATTTTCCCTTTTTGACGGAGGAGACATGAATGCCAGAATGCTTAGTTGCCCAAACTTTGTAATTTTAAGTAATCAATATCGTGACTAAGGCCTACAGTAGATACCTAGCAATATTTCCCACTTTCTATGCCTTCAAATAGGCCCTAGCCCTAATGCCCTATTGACAGCGCATTTTTAGCCCTCATGACAAATGTTCATGAGCAAATTGTTCATTGTCCAAAGCTAGAATAACTGTTCTTGTTCAAAAAGCTGGCGTCAGGAAGGGCATCCGGCCGTAAAATTTATTGCCAAAACCAGAGGATGACATGCGGACAATATCGAGGGGTGTAGCTAGAAGAGACAGGATAAGGAACGACAAAGCAGGGTGGTGGTGAAAGTTACAAAAATTTCAAAGAAGGTTCAGGAGAGAATAACGGCATGGTATGGGCATGTAATGAGAAGAGACGAGAACTACGTTGGGAGGAGGGTGTTATCTATGGAAGTGCCCGGGAGGAGGAAGAGAGGAAGACCGAGGATGAGGTGGAAGGATCGCATCAGGATGGACATGAGCGATAAAAACCTGACGGAGGAGATGGCGCAGGATAGGGAGGAGTGGAGAAGTATCCGCAACAGCGACCCCATATAAATGGGAATAATAATGCTGCTCACCACACTCTTACAAGAGTGTGGTGAGACCAGCAATAATGTGGAGACAGTACCCATGACGAAGGCGCTGGAAAACAAGCTAGAGGTGTCGTGTGGAGTGACTAGATGGGATAGAGTGAGGAATGAGTTAATAAAGGTTGGACGCATATCTGAAAAAGTGCGCGAGGCAAGACTACGATGGTTCGGAGACGGGATCTTTTCCATTTGGCGGCAGGCGTTTTTTTTTAACCAAATTTTCACCAGTAATACTTTTTTGTGTGCTAAATACGAATCTAACATTCTTTTTTGAGAGAAATGAAAGGAAAATATCGAAAAAAAGATTTTAAATACGAACTACTTTATACGGCGTACGAAAGGGAAATATTTATTTGAAATCAGCTATATCCTTTAATATTTTTCTAAATATATCTTCGTTTTCATTACGCTTCCGCCAAATAAATTCGCATCATTTGTATAATTTAGGTCTCGGGGGTACGGGGGCAGAGCCCCCGTAAAGATCACGCATCACAAATTGATCGGTATCGGGTTATATTTTTTATTTTTGAATTTCCGACGCTAAAATGTCGTTCAATCGATCAATTTGTGATGCGTGATCTTTACGGGGGCTCCGCCCCCGTACCCCCGAGACCTAAATTATACAAATGATAATGTAATAACATATTCATGTTAGGTAAGGTTAGGTTAATTAATACCAAAATACATTTTCCTAGTAATATTTGAGGTGTTTTGCTTAGATTTTGACCTCCATTTCCCTTGAAAATGGGCCAAACTTCAAAGTACTATAGCTTTGTTGGATCTCATTTCCGACGGAAATGGAGGTCATATTTGAACAAATCACATCAAATACTACTAGAAAAATGTATTTTGGTGTGTAAAATGACTGAGTTACTTAAAACACATAATTACCGAAAAATTTCACTGCATCTTCTGATATAATATTCAGAAAAATCCACTGTAAATTATAATTCACGTCCATGATTTACTCGTATTTCCAGAAACAATAATGAATCGCGCGGCATGCTTAATCATATCGAGTTGCCATAATTATTCTACAGATTTTGGAATAATTAAATTTATATAAACAAATAATTAATATTCATAAAATAATTAATATAATATAAATTAATAAATTATTATATAATACAATACTATAATTATATTATTGCAAAATATATAGAATTTCGCAGTGTAAATAGTTCGTGCGCGGTATAAAGTAGTTCGTATTTAAAATCTTTTTTCGATATTTTCCTTTCATTTCTCTAAAAAAAGTGTTAAGATTCGTATTTAGCACACAAAAAAGTATTACTGGTGAAAATTTGGTTAAAAAAAACCGCCTGCCGCCAAATGGAAAAGACCCCGGACACGTGAAAAGGAAGGACGGAGGGTACATAGGAAAAGGATGTCAGATATGGAACCGCCGGGTAGGAGAAGAGGAAGACCTCGGAGAAGATGGATGGACACTCAGGTAGGGTGGATCGATTTTACATTTTTTTCGATTTCCATATTCTAATAGAGACAAAACTTGCGCATGCATGAGAAAATAGCCTCTGCAAAATCTTAGCTTAATAGGTAATCATCTTCTGCCCCCGGCAGAGCGATGAAAATCATATTTTAGTAGTCAAAAACGTATTTTTAAACCCTAGCCTAGAGTCATAAAATTTGGCGTGTGTTTTTCATGCCTAAGCAACGATATAAATGCTATGGGAAATATATAAATGCATTATTTAAGACAAAGAGCCGATCTGAAAATATACATATTTTCAGATCGGCTCTTTGTCTTAAATAATGCATTTATATATTTCCATAGCATTTATATCGTTGCTTAGGCATGAAATAACACACACGCAAAATTTTATGACTCTAGGCTAGGGTTTAAAAATACGTTTTTGACTCTAAAATATGATTTTCATCGCTCTGCCGGGGGCAGAAGATGATTACCTATAAAGCTACGATTTTGCAGAGGCTATTTTCTCATGCATGCGCAAGTTTCTGTCTCTATTAGAATATGGAAATCGAAAAAAATGTAAAATCGATCCACCCTAATGGACAGTGTTCGGGACGACCTGAGAGAGCGGGAGCTGGATGTCGAGCTGGTACAGGATAGACAAGAGTGGAGAAGGAGAATCCGCAGCAGCGACTCCGCGCAAGTGCGGGACTAATAATGCTGTAGAAGAAGTTCTTGTTCAAAAAGCGTTCACACGCAATTTACTCGAAGTCTGAATAATCTTGCTAAGAGTTTTCTTGGAAATAATTTTGAGGGTGATTTTCATACATTTTTTTTTTTTTAAAACCGAAGAAACTCTCATACGCGCAGGGTTTCTTTTACACTTCTTTAAATACCTCTGTAAGTTACTTCAAGATATATTAAACAGAACTCTGATGGGGATAATGTTAAATTTTGCCAAAATAAAGATTTTAATAATCATCCCAACATCCATTATAAAAAATATCCTAGGCTTAGTCAAACTTCTCATATAGAACCATTAATTTAAAAAGTTTTATAATTAGGCCTAGGCTGGCTTTTAATCCCAGAATACCAGCCTAATACTACTACTACTAGAGGTCATAATTTCAAAGAAATTACACCTTCAAAGGCTACAACAGAGGCCTAGGCCAGGATGAAATCCTTAACCTAGAGCTAGATATAGTCTCATGTAATAAATTGACGGAAGGCTTCAAGAGCCTTCTCATTTGAAATCATCGATTCAAATTGGCAAAACTGTCTTTCGTGACATAAATGTACAAATAAAAAAAAGGTAGCTTAAATAAAGATGCAACTCCGATCAAGTTTCAGTCAATGGCCAACTCTTCACTCTTGTTCAATGAACAATTAAGAAATTAATGTCTGGAATCATTCTTCTCAGAACGGAGCTTTGAACAAAATATCACGAGTAACATCGTTCAAAAAGTGTTCACACTGCACTGAAAAATGGTAAGTCACGCCGTTCATAAACCCTTTTCATGGATGACAAATGCGCAGTGTGAATCGGGTACGAGTCGACCGGGTCCAATTTTAAAAGTATAATAGTACGAGTCGACCGGGTCCAATTTTAAAAGTATAATAAAGTCTTTTAAATTGTATTTCAGGCCTACATGTTTTTTAGCTTATAGAAAGTAATTAGAAAATCATTTGTTTATTATCAATTAAATTTGTTTTAAAATAGTGGCATTAATAAATTTAGAAACTGGAGAACAATGGCAACTTCATATATGTGTATCATTTATGTCAAAAGAAATTTGATTAAAATTGAATATTTTTTATTTGTCGTTTAATTTTAGGTTTTTAAAACTTTTTAAAACAATCCTCGAATCCGACAAAAATCCGAACCCAAATCCAGCAATAAAAAAAATCTTAGAATCCAAATCCAGCGCGCAGAAACCAATGCCCCGAGAGGCATTGTTCGTTCTCCCTCCTCATCTTGCGCGGAATGTTCTTCTATACAAGCGTCGTTCTTTACATTAATTATACTGTGTGTTGTTTGCAGTTGAAATGTATATATGTGCGGCATGCGGGAGGTGCCCCCTCGGGGCATTGGTTTCTGCGCGTATGTAGGAGAATTACTTCTGATCGAGTGAGGCCCATGGTGTAGTGGTTATCATATCTGACCGGCAATCGGAAGATCCCGGGTTCGATTCCCGGGTGGTTACCTCATTTTTTCATTTGTTCGTTCTCCCTCCTCATCTTGCGCGGAATGTTCTTCTATACAAGCGTCGTTCTTTACGTTAATTATACTGTGTGTTGTTTGCAGTTGAAATGTATATATGTGCGGCATGCGGGAGGTGCCCCCTTGGGGCATTGGTTTCTGCGCGTATGTAGGAGAATTACGACTTCTGATCGAGTGAGGCCCATGGTGTAGTGGTTATCATATCTGACCGGCAATCGGAAGATCCCGGTTCGATTCCCGGGTGGTTACCTCATTTTTTCATTTGTTCGTTCTCCCTCCTCATCTTGCGCGGAATGTTCTTCTATACAAGCGTCGTATATATATATAAAGCTTTCTCCTTCACTTTATTCCGAGTTTCACCGAATGCCTACAGTGCAAATCCACGAATGCTTTGAATATTAGGCCTTTACAAGCGGCACTATTTGGCACAATTTGCCAAACAAGAGCGAACCGGGAACCCATAACCTTTAAATGGCAAAATGGAATTGGTATCGCGCGTATTTTAAGAGTAGTACTTTGTATCTAATGTGTATTAATAAATGTATTTTTTAGTTAGTTTGTATAACCAAAATACAACAGACGATGTATTTTGTTTTTAATACACATAAAATATACTTTCGTTCATATATATATATATATACCTAACCCTACTCAAATAAAATGAGCAGCCACAAAAATTTACTGAAAGAACCGATTTTACGTACAAGGCCTGTGTTTCTGTTACAAATAGAGCTGTCATGCGTCAAAACACTTCCAGATTGTGAAAGATACCTCGTACAGTGGATGCTCGCGATATATGACCCTTTGTTGTCGTATAACTGAACACTCAGACTGTGGACGAAGCGAGATACGAATAGTTCAAGATCTTGAGTTTTCAAATGATACAGAAATTTTCTTCTCGCAAAAAGCTCTAAATGAGACCGAACCATCGACCAGGAGGGCAATTTAGTTGCAGAACGAACACAAACAGAGCTTGGTCACCGCCAGATGAGGTACACTCCACGAATAGCCTTCGGGTTTATCGATCGACATCACAAAAGAACGTAAATGACTATATAATTTGTCTCAAAGAACGGCTCAGTTGGCACAAAGTGGGCTAAAACGGAAGAGGTGGTGGTGGTTCGGCTAAAGCCGCCGCTTGCAGCCGCCACTGTAAAGCGAAAATTAACGCTAGCCAAGGAGCTCATACATAGATCTAAGGCATCTTCAAGATCTGTTCTGTTCATGGAAGAGTCTCAGTTCAATCAATTCACGTCCACTGAACGCGCATATGTATGCAGAATGGTGTTGATCGCACGACGTCTTAATTCGGGTAGATAGATGTCCATTCACGACATTCTCCTCCTACATCAATATAAATCGGTTGTTTTGTGGCTAAAAACACTTTTACCTCAACAGGATTGTGCCACGTGCCGAACCCCCCAAACTACCATTCCATGGAAGAGACACGCGAAAAAGGAAGCAGGTTCTTCCTTACAGATGCCTGTAGCAGCACTGACGCGAACCACGATAACCAAGTTTGGAGAAACATGACCTTAACTGGGAAACGAAGACCTTCTCCCACGTCTGTAGTAGCTCCAAAGGAAAATTTAACTGAACTTGGACGAACTCTTTACCAGACGATGATACTACACGAAAGTCTAAAGCTTAAGGGCCAAATTAAATAAAATAAATAATCTAATTTCACAATTATTTATGTTAAACCAAAAACAAAAATTGGAAAACTATTTATTTTATCAATAAAGGTTATTCAATTCAATTCCAAACTCGTTACCTCTTTGCCGAAACGTGCCCTTCGATACTATTCAAGGGATTTGTGGAAAAAATAAGGTACATATTAACTCTTTGTCCTATTCTATCTATCTATACACACACACACACCACATATATATAGTATATATATAAAGGAAAGGAGAGTGACACACACACACACACACACACATATATATATATATATATATATATATATATATATATATACACGAAAGAATGAATCAAGCAATATGTTTTATTTAGATATTCTGATTATAAAACCGGTGATTCTACCCACAAGCCGAACGTCACATGCGTGGAAATTGCATTCAGTACAAATCAGATCTAGAGTCCATTGTTCACTCAGCTCCGGAAAGGTATAAATAGTTTATTGGAAACTGCCTACAAACTCGAGATACAAAATTTACACCAGAATTAGGAGGGGGGGGGGGGAATCTAAATTATACCACCACTAATCCAAAATAAAAGCAGCCAATGGGAAGAGTGACGGGTGACGCATTCAAAATCTTAAAAGAATCTCATAACACGCGATTCGACCGCCTTTTCGAACACGCAACAGCGGTTTAAAACTACTATAGAAAAAATGGCCTTGAGCCGAGGGAAAAGATTAGACAGTGACGTATAAAAATACTTTTTGATAAAGAGTCTCGTACACGAATGAAACAAAGCATCGAACCCTAAGAATAGTACGTGATGAAAAAGATAGAAATAATCAGGGATGAACTCCGATGCAGCCAATAGGTATAACTACAGTCTGTATCAACAGACCACTTTCCGCTATTTGTTCTTCTTACGTGTATAGGTTACTCCTTGCCTGTTTAGATATAACCACGGCTTCAGCCATCAGTTCTCATCGTAACTAATACCGCCTTACGCTTTCACTACCTCCCCATACTATTCCATTATACACTTCCGCAATAAAGCCTCGCAATCAACGAGAAAAATAGGTCTATAAATTACATCAAATGACCGATCATTGCGTCATTCAAAGTACATTTTGTCTCGAGATATTTTCACAGGCGCCTTCGTACCACTGAATGAGTTTCAAGTGTACCATATTAATGCCACATGCGGGGAGGAGTTGGGGGTTAGGTGTAGGGGGATTGAGAAACTGCAAAATACCGAAGTGTGTACCCGGGCTCCATGCGATAAACATTAGGACGACACTCCCATTTTTCCTTACTAAAAAAACCTTTCTATCGGACTCGCCTATATCAGCCAAAACATGCAGAGAAGACAGATACAGAAATAAGCTGAAGATACGAGGATGTAAAGTTATTTGTAAAGTAACCTAGGCCTAAACAATATTAAGTTTCGGGTACACCAGATTTTTGGAACCATCATTAGCCAAAAGTTGTTGACATAGGGAATAACTAACTAACCTAAAACGACCACCTAACTTAGTGTAACCTAACCTGAATGCAAGAGTCACTCTGACTGATCCGGCGTATGAAATGGGGAGGGGGGAAATCACCGAAATCTGGTGGCCCTGACACTTAATATTAGCTACATAAGGTAACTCCAGACCTCTACAGCACCCATAATAGTGCTAATAAGTCCTGTTAAACTTCGCCTGTAATAATAATAATAATAATAATATACCTCGGTGGTGTAGTGGTTAGCGTCGCTGACTACGAATCCATCGGCCCGGGTTCGAGACCCGACGGCAGCCGGCGGCGCGCAGCAAACCCAGCTGTTCATCCTTCCACGCAATAAAGAAAGTGGACTGTAGGTCTAAGGTGGAGTGAAAAGCTTGACCTTTGTCAGAATGAACAATTCGGGCGGAAGCTAACCAAAGGTGTGTGTATATATATATATATATATTAAGTTCTGCACAAACCAGTGTTTCTGACAGTCGAAATTTGTTACAAAGATCGTGATTGGCTGAAATTAGTCATATGGGAAATAACTAACCATTCTAAAGCAACCACCCAACCAAATGTATCTGTTCACCGCGAGGCTTAATATTAGCCACATCATAAAACAGATAATTTATATATATATATATACCTTACCTTACCTTACAACCATCTGATATAGGACCTTTTCAGAAATGAACCTATGGTATTTCATGGTCTTATTTTAACATCCAATACAAGAAATTCTTTTAAAAGTTCCTGTCAATTTGATGGGGGAATATTATAAATGATTACTGAGGCCACATTATAATCACCATACCTATATAAAGACAAAAACAAAATGTGGGATTATATTGATCTTTTAAGTAACTAAAATGCGTTTTGCAATCAAGAGATTATCTTTCCACGATAGACCTAGTAAAAGAACGGGTCAATCCCAGAATAGGCACCTGATGTACGGTACCTCAATCCAGATGAAGCACCTGCGTTCAACCTCAATCCCAGAATAGGCACCTTGCAAGGAATTAAATAAAAAAACCTGATGATTACAAAATTTATTGTTTATACAAAGTTTATTACAAATGTAATAAAGGCAAAGTTATAAAAGGTTTAAAGTGGTTTAATGAATAAAGAAAAATTTTAGATATTATAAATTCCTGCAATATGAGCCCGAATGTTTCTGAATCCATCTGAAGCAAATCTATCTTGCCACATAAATTGTATAGGTTAGGTTAGGTTAGGTTAGAGTTGATTTTTCAAATATTGATAAAAACAATGAAATTATATCTCTAAAAACTGTTTATATTTTTTTCTCCTCAATCCCAGATTAAGCACCTGTGTTTTGCCTCAATCCCAGATTAAGCACCTAAAAATGATTTCAGGTGCCTATTCTGGGATTGATCCAAAAGAACTAAGGTTTAGTGACACGTTTCAGCAAGGTCTACACTCACTGCACTAATTCTAAATCTTCCATAATCTCTCTCTACCCCACCTTTTATAAGAGGTATTGTTACATTATTCAACCACGTAGACAGACAATTAATTGTCAAGATTGTGTGTGTGTGTTTGAGGTAGGTCGTAAGGGTAATTCTGAACGTCGACAAATTAATACAACAAAATAACTATATACGGTATACAATGGACGTTAACTGCATCCTAAACCTTTTTTTTGTCGTACCTTTGAAGGCCATTCTAGAAAGAACGTAAATAGCCTATTTCCTTTCAAATGAATCCACTGTTATATATATATATATATATATATACAGTATATATATATATATATATATATATATATATATATATATAATATTTTTCTGTTCCTCCTTGATAATGTGAATATATCACGAAAGCGCTCGGACTTTGTGTTTCCTTTTCCCTGTGGTTGTTTGCTTATTAATAAGGTCACGTGTTATTTTGTGATTTTAGTGCATATATATATATATATATATATGTAAAGAACGACTGTGTTGTTTGCAGTTAAAATAAATATATATATATATATATATCGTTTCTTCAGTGGGCAATTTGCGTAATAGAAGCATTATGCAAGTTGAAAACACGTCTAAGACTTAAACAAAGGCATCGCGATCCGCATTCAAATCACACTTTGAAATGCAATAGGCCTATCATACTGGAAATGGCAGAAGGTCCAATTTTGGTAATCACCCAGATGGCGCCACTGTAGGTAGAATCGTCTATTTTTGTGCTTATGCTTCCAACACGAGCATATGCGAACGCCAGTCATTAAAACTGTTGCAAGAAGGTACCTATGACAACCTATTATTAGGGGTTAGGGAGTGGACCCTATCTCGAATTTACGGACAAAAAACTTTCAACGAAGACTGAACACATTCCATTTAAGGCTATAATACATTTTTAAGTCATTTTCAACTGTGTAATCCAATAGCGACAGGACTGATTTTCTGCCCAGTACCCAGCCTATAAGAGAACCTTCCACGTCGTATACCCAAATAGGAAGGAGAATTCTGCAAACTTCCGCATGTTAGACGGGAAGGAAAACGCACGCATCAAAAAACTTATTTTAATACAATTGATGGTTAAAATGGTATTACCATAATACTGATAATTACGTGAATCAAAGAAACCAATTTTAACAACCAGAACGTGAAACCATAGGCTTACAGGGCCTATACAAATTTCTATTATATAAAGTCTGTACTATAACCAATATCTGTCGAACAAGCTTTGAAATTACTTTATCTTATGTGAATTATAGACCCTATACGTCCATATTTGATGCAAACAAGGTTGCATTAAAAATGTAAAGTCAGAAGTGCTTTAAGCTTATAAACTACTATACTTTGTATTATGAACGTTAAGAAAGAAACTTTTAGAATCGATAATTTAAACAGTAAATGTCATGCGTTCTTAACTCTTCAAAAATAATTCCTGTAAAATGAACGTAGAGCTTGGGAAAATCAAAGGAATAAAAGCCATTTTATTGGGCAAGTACAGACAGGTGTTCTCAGGTAAATGTTTTTGTCCACACTCTGCCGATACAAACATGGCGTTAAAGAAAAGAAAAAAGAAGAAAAAAGAAAAATATTCCTAGGCTACTTCGAGTCTCAAAGGCTAGTCTGACATTACCTGAATTTTCAGAAGAAAAAGCCCCTCCAATTAAAACGAATAATAGTAGCTGCATCCACCACATTTTTGCACCGTGGTTACTATCACAAACTTCACAAATTAATTATCAACCTAATGAGGTTAATAACGTAATATTTAATAACTTTTACCCTTATCAGGATGTAACACTTCCTCACAATCCAACCTACACTTCAGAAATGCGAGGATATTTTGATTGGAGGATGAGTGAACGATGACGTCATGACTGCGCAGTTTGTGATTGGTTGGCGCATCGATGACGTTTCACCGAGAAGGACGGTGACTGGTCAATAAAATTATGACGTTTTACATTATATGATAATGGTAAATAAACACGCCTGATTTCATAAAACGGGTAATTTAACGCAATGAATTAAGGTAATTCGGACTTAATTACAAGTAATTAATATATCGCAATTCAAGTAATTACCTACAGCTGTAATATTTTCAGAAGCTTTATTAATTTATCCAAATTGTTACAGAATTTAAATACAGACTCTGCATACTGATCAGTCTATACTCTAATAAGGTATAATTTCATAATGCAGCGAATGAGGGAGAGAAAGAATAAATATAAATGAGAGAGAGAGAGAGAGAGAGATAGAGACCATGCATGTTCCAAGCTAACATATTCTAAGAAATGCCTTATGAAACCTCTTCTGTGCGCAACTTTATTTTTTTGTGGGGTGTACATGAAGTGGCTCTTGTAACGCTCATTAAAACCATTTGGCCATTTTATGATCATACATACATACACAGACACACACATACATATATATATATATACACAAATTCATTCCTTTTTTAGTGCCCAGTGCCCACTGTCTATTGAAAACAAGTCGTTGGCTGGCCCATTTCTGTCCATCAACAGCGAAGGGTTATTGAGACGGGAGATAACGCCACCAAGTGAGAAGGGAGGGGGGGGGGGGTGAAGAATAATAAAAATCCTCTCCCCCCAATCATCCGCGGGTCAAGGCCGAACCAAGAAATAACTAACACGGGGTCGTCACTGCCCTCCACCTTATACCCACTTCTCAAAACTGTTTATTAATAAAGTATATTTACACGTAATAATAATAATAATAATAATAATAACATCTTGACCTCAATTTTCCGTGTCTGTTCCACTTTTAATCACAGACTTTACAGACTACGAAATTAAAGTAAATGGGTGACTTCAGTAAAGGGTGGAAATTGCGAGTGAAACTCTTGAGATTGGGCAGACCACAAAGGCTTTCGAGAAGAGCGTAATTGAAGTCCCTAAATTCTAGCGTAGTTCCTAACTCGACCATGCACGGGCAAATAGATCTCGTTCGGCCTCGGCACCCGCGAAACGCCGAACCCAAATTTCCGACCGGAGAACCTGAGAAAGACGCGGAAGGTAATTAACTCTCTCTATCTCTCTGCATTACGAGGAACGTGTCCTCGAAACTGTCGAGATCTTCCTCATTACAAAATCGTTGCGTGCGAGCGAGCAAAAGGAAAACGATTTTGCGCATTTAAAACCAAACGTTTGTGCAATGAAAACAATAAAATTGACAAAAAGGATTTCACCTAAATTTTTCTTAATTTAAAACTCAATTCTGGTCGTCTTCCACGCAAAATTGATGTATGTGAGGGGGTGGGGACGTTACGAGCTCGTACATATTACTGTATTTTAATTAATTACGGATTAATCCTATCAATGTACTTCAATTAAATAATTGACAGACTTTGTTTTAAAATAAATGTATGTTTCATGATATTGTGTATAATGCGTTTGTGTAATATTTCTCATTATTATTCATCACACATCATTATACAGCCATACAGGGTGTTTCAGGTCGACCCTAGAAATATGGAAATTGGCGGAATTACTATGACAAACTTCAAATACCAAATACTCAAACTACAAATTCCGCCAATTTCCATATTTCTAGGGTCGACCTGAAACCCGGTACATTACAGTATTCATTCAGTTATTTGTGACTGAGGGGCGGTGTATGATCATATATATAATCCAACTTTACGATTAACTCAGTATACCCCGCCGGTGGGTGGGTGGTGAAACCGCTGCTGCCCACCACGGCTGACTGAACATTCCGCACGCCGCCAGACACCTTATTACTATTCTATTACAGTACATTATACAATTAAGTAATTTCTACTCACCACAAGACGTGAAGGACACGCGAAGCCACAATCGTACGCGCATAATCTATGAAGCGCGCAGAGATACTGACTGAAGCGCGTTGTGGTGATCTAGTGTGAGGCGAGCCGCGGATGTAAGCACCGTACTAAATCGCGGTTAACTCAGTGCTATGACCACAGATAAGCGCAGGAGGGTAACGATTATTAAATCACGGTTAAGTGAATCACGAACAACCGCGTGAGTACTGTATACACACAACAAAACACGAAATTAACAACAGCAAGCGATAGAAAAACGTACAAAATAACTTCCTTTAATCTCGTATTTATAAGTGCAATATTCGCACTTTTAATAATCAATAAAAATGGTGGAATGGAAAAAGGGGTTTCAATTTCTTTATACGAATCATTTCAAAGAATAATAGACCCATAAATTACAAAAGCTTTCATCGCTATTTAACACTCTTTATGGACTTCCTTCAACACATCCGTTTATCCATATCGACTAACGTATGCGCACACACACACACACACACACACACACACACACACACACATATATATATATATATATTATACATATATATATATATACACATATATACACACACACATATATATATATATATAATATATAATATATATATATATATATTTCTCCTTGTCATTGGATTTCTAATTTAATTGAAGCTCTGTAGAAGCAACCCGCATGATTATATATATATATATATATAATATATACGTATATCTGTGTGTGCGTAATAGCGAATAGTTGGTCGGCAAGGGAGCTATCAATTCTTTGTGTTATTTAATGTAGTGGCAGTACGGAAAGTTGCAAATGAATTGCTATGACGCGGAAAATGTATGTGAACCGCAAGGCCCGTCCTCATATATACCTTTGCCACCACAGCGATGCATCACTTGACATCTAAATTGGGTGAAGTGGTATATATATATATATATATTCGAAGAGAAATTGCAAGAAGAATGTATAGCAGACTTTGATTTTACCCCAGAAGATGTAGCGAGAGCTATAGGACAAATGAAATCACATTCAGCTGCAGGTCCGGACAAATGGAACGCACTATTAATTAAAAACTGTAAAAATAAAATAGCTAAACCCTTATACTGGATATGGAAAAGATCCCTAGACACTGAGGAAATACTGAGCATCTTGAAAAGAGCAAACATTGTCCCTATACAGGGTGTTTATAAGGTCCTTATCTATTTCAGTGAAAACGTAGCAAAAAGGGGCAAATTCAATAACAATATAATAGAAGGCATACATTTAATGAATACTTAAGCATATGATTCTACATGAACACCATCAGTATCTCTACAGAGTTCGAATCTGTCAGCAGCATTGCGGAACACATTTTGGAGCATGACAGAGGTTTTTTTGTAACTGCTGTTACGATACGAGCACGTAAATCTTGCAGATTTGTAACCCTCGTTTGATAGACGTTTGATTTGATAAAGCCCCATGCAAAGAAATCCAAGGGCGTTAGGTCAGGAGATCGAGCCGCCCAGGGCCTGTTGCCTCCATGTCCGATCCACTGATTTGGAAATTGTTCATTTAGGTACTCCCGAACAATGTTTGCGCAATGACAAGGTGCCCCATCTTGTTGAAAGACGACGGTGACCCATTATAACCTAGCGTTGCATATATGCAACGCAATATTTATCCCTTTATACAAATTTAAAAAAAAAAATTCAGGATTAATGGGTTAAAATGCCATCTGAATGAAGCTGGGACATTTACGTGATCGTATCGTAACAACAGTTACAAAAATAACCCCTATCATGCTCCAAAATGTGTTCCGCAATGCTGCTGACAATTCGAACTCTGTAGAGATACTGATGGTGCTCGTGTAGAATCATATGCTTAAGTATTCATTAAATGTATGCCTTCTATTATATTGTTATTGAATTTTTACCCTTTTTGCGACGTTTTCACTGAAATAGATAGGGACTTTATAAACACCCTGTATATATAAAGGAGGGGATAGATCTCGAGCAAAGAACTATAGACCAGTGAAATTGACGTCCCACCTCACCAAAATATTTGAAAAAAAAGTCAGAGAGAAAATCTATGACTTCTTGGAGACACTGGAAAGATTCAACGAAAATCAGCACGGATTCTGATCAGGAAGATCATGCTTATCACAACTTATAGAGTATTATAACAATATCCTAGATGCACTTGAAGGCAATGAAAACTATGATGTCATATACACGGGTTTTGCTGAAGCTTTCGACAAGTGCGATCATGGTATAATAGCACATAAAATGAAACATGGGAATAACAGGCAAAGTGGGAAAATGGATCTACAACTTCCCCAGAGAACGTCTACAGGTGGTCAAAATTCAAGGTGTATCATCATCAGAATCAGAAGTACGCAGCTTAGTACCACAAGGTACAGTACTGGCCCCACTTCTGTTCATTATCATGTTAACAGACATAGACAGTGAAGTAAACAGCAACAGTATAGTAACATCCTTTGCGGACGATACAAAGATCAGCAGAAAAATCACCGATGCAAATGAAGTGGAGGCCTTGCAGAGGGACACGAACAAAATATACACATGGTCAAAAGACAACAATATGACTTTTAACACCGAGAAATTTCTGCTGTTGAGATATGGTAGAAATGAGGAACTTAAAAGAAGGCATATTATGCTCCAGATAGACAGGAAATTCAGAGAAGCACGAAAGCGGTCGACTTGGGGGTAATAATGACCGATGATGCCAAATTCGAGACACAAAATCAGATAGCAATAAACAGAACAAAAAGAGTCGCGGGACAGGTACTAAGAACGTTCAAAAGGAGGGACAAGACAGTAATGATTCCCCTGCTGAGAACACTGATCATACCAAAACTTGAATACTGCTCAGTTTTGACGTTCCCATACAAAAAGGAAGAAATAAATAAACTAGAAGAAATTGCAGAGACATTTCACAGCCAAGATTGATGGCTGCCAAGAACTCAACTACTGGGAAAGACTACGTAAACTAAGTCTGTACTCCCTGGAAAGAAGAAGAGAGAGAGGTACACCATAATCTGAACCAGAGTCAGGGCACTATTTATGCCACACGCCTATTGTCAATTACAGTGAACGAGCTCTTGGAGGACCTCGCACCCCGGGGTGTCACCAAGATCCATCGCTTCACATCCCGACAGGGAGGTACCCCCTCCCCCACCCCGCGACTACTTCTTACCTTTAATAACTTAGTCCTTCCCGACCGTATTGTATGGGGTATGGGAGACCGCACGTCATGCGAATTCTCTGTTCGCCCATACATCCCATACCCGACCCGTTGTTTTAAATGCAGCAAGTTTGGACATGTTAACTCAGTTTGTCGGCAGCCGCACCAATTGTGTGTTCGTTGCGGACAAATCGCTCACCCAGACAAGTGCCCCAACACACCCAAATGCTCCAACTGTGAAGGTGCACACCCATCTTCATCCCGCGAATGCCTGTTCTTCAGATTCGAGAAGGAGGTCCGAGGCCTGCAGGTAGCGGATTTCCTTAGCCTCCGAGAGGCACGAGACAGGGTGCGGAGTCGGGAGGTGAGACAGGGCGTATCTTACGCCGCGGCCCTCGGCTCTGTCCTCTCGGCACGCCGCCCTGGTCTGCCGCTCACAACTCCCTCGATTAGTGCTCCCCATCCCTCCCAGGGGGAGTCCTCGCAAGAGCTGACGACCTCCTTTCCCCCACCATTCCTTCTCTCC
Organism: Bathynomus jamesi; assembly: GCA_023014485.1. Classification (NCBI taxonomy): domain Eukaryota; kingdom Metazoa; phylum Arthropoda; class Malacostraca; order Isopoda; family Cirolanidae; genus Bathynomus; species Bathynomus jamesi. The sequence continues at coordinate 21,961 of JAJOZX010012820.1, read as the reverse complement.
ACGAACCTCACTTGCCACAGATTCCACAGGAGTCTGGGGCCAGGACACACAGGCCCCACCCACCTTGAACCCTGCCCTCCCAGCACTCTCTGCACACACACGAACCTATCGCCCGGAGTATGCCGACGAGGCGGAGACATCGGAATGAGTCGCCAGATCCTCCGGACTTTCAATTTGTCTCTCCCTCTTCCCCTAGTGCTAAGAAGACGGATCGGACCTTCACATCACCCACTTCGCCTATGAGGACCAAACTACCCCACCGCAGAAGTCCCATCAATCTACCCCTACAGACTCGGACAATAGTTGCCGAAGTACATGCCCCCCCCCCCTCACGACGAGATCCAATCTGGACAACCTCCTCTCCCCCGAGGATCCAGTGGATGCGGCTCTGGCGCAGCTACACGGTGAGGGGAACTCGGCTGCGCCCGTGAGTCTCATGGACCTGCCCTTGCCTCCTGGTGCCAATTTTTCTACCCCTCCACGAGAACACTCTGGTTCATCTCCTCCCAACCCCACTGTACCTGCTCTCCTAAAATCCCCGGAACACACCCGGTCAGCCACTCTGAGCACGTCCTCCTTCCCACCTGCCGGGTCCTTCTGGCACCCCCTATCGCCACCTGGGGACCGTCGTCAGACCCCAGACAGGCGGGGAGGTGCCAATTTGGGAAATAAAACGCCCCCCCCCCCCTGGCCCGAACACAAAAGCCCATCAAGAAATTTCGCACCATCGGAGCCCACGACGATCTCCAAGCTGGCGTGATCCACGCCTCCGGTCTCGCTCGGCCGACTGGACCCAGCGGTCTCCGCGGAGATCGACTGGCCGACCGATTCCTTCTCTGGTGAACGGCAGATAGCCAGCCATACTCCTGACCCATCCTTCGCCTTCGCGTACCTCAAATCTACCTTCACACTCCAACCTCTTCGCACCTATACCTTTACCCATCCCCCATCATCAAATAATGGATCCCCCGAAAACTACAATAGTACACTGGAACTGCAGAGGAATATTCGCGAATTACGAAGGCCTTAATTCCTTGATTGCCACTTCCCGTCCGGTGTGTGTCTGTCTCCAGGAACTCATCCTGGGGACCAGACCCATGCCCTGCCCGACTGGATATTCTTTCATCACCACCCCGTCTCCTATTTGCACTCGAAAGGGGGCTGCCATTTTCATCCACCATGAAGTCCCCTTCTACAATCTCCCTATCCGATCCCCGTTACAGGTGATTGCTACCCGGCTTTCCCTGGATAGACAGTACACCGTCTGTTCAATATACCTCCCTCCACACACTCAAGTCTCCCGCGATGACCTGGTGGAGGTGGTACAACAATTCCCCAGGCCCTTTCTATTACTGGGCGCGATTTCAATAGTCGCCACCCCATGTGGGGAGACACACACTCCACCTATATGGCCCCGACCCTGATCAACATCATGCCCGAGCTCTCATTTGAGTGCCTCAATGATGGCTCTCCTACATTCTACCATGCCACCACCTGCACTCCATCCTGTATAGACCTGTCCTTCGTTTCGACCGATGCCCTCCTGGATTTCACATGGCAAGTCCTCCAAGAGGATTATGGAAGTGACCATTTCCCAGTTCAACTCACGCTTAATTGGCCCGACCAGACCGTTCGGGTACTGGAGAAATGGATTACTGCAAAAGCTAATTGGTCCCGCTTCCACGACGACACATATACAACCCGAACGACTGCAAACTTCCCATCCTCCGACGAGTGTATCGCATACTTCGAATCAAACGTTGTAGCGGCGGCGTGCTCTAGCATCCCGCGACCCTCCACCTACCCCCGCGCTCGACGGGTGCCTTGGTGGACCCCAGAGTGCACGGAGGCCGTATGCGCCAAGAAGACGGCTACTCGACGGTTCTACCGTACGCGACTTCCCATCCATCGCACGGAGATGCAGCAGGCCAGGGCCATCGCCCGCCGCACAATGAAGACAGCGCGCCGAGCTTCTTGGCGTGCCTTTGTATCCGGCGTCACCACCACCACACCTTCGGCTACCATCTGGAAGAAGGTGCGGGGCGTCGAGAGGCGACATGTCCCCTCCTGACCCCCGGTACTCCGGACTAACGACGGATTCCTATACGAGCCAAAATCAGTGGCAAACCATCTAGCTTCTACTTTCGCCGCCGTTTCTTCCTCTGCAGTTATCTCCCTCGTACCCGCCCCTAAAAATAGCTCCTCCTCACCGTTCATAGACAGCTCCTACAACAGACTGTTCACCATGCGTGAACTACAGGCGGCACTGGCCTCTCAACGATCCCCTTGTCCCGGCCCGGACGGTATCCCCTACAGCATGATCCAGCACATCCACCCTACCTTACAAAATTTCCTACTAGACCTATACAACAGCATATGGATAGAGGGCGCCTTTCCCTCACGGTGGAGGAGGCCTACGTAATCCCTATCCCAAAACCCGGCAAAGATTCCCTCGATCCCACAAACTACAGACCAATCGCCCTAATGTGTTGTGCCTGCAAAATTTCCGAAAAAATGGTCGCGACGCGACTATCGTTCTTCCTCGAAAATAGTAATTCCTTCCCGCCACCCAGTCCGGCTTCAGACAATTTCGATCCACTTTCGTGCAGATGGACGGGGTCCCACAGGGAAGCATCCTCAGTGTTCTATGCTTTTCCATCGTCATGAACACAGTCTCAAAATGCCTTCCACCCAACATCTGTTCTTCTATCTACGCGGATGACCTTGCGATCTACTTTGCAGGGCGGGAGCCGTCCGTAGTTCAACGGCAAATTCAGCTCGCCATCTACCGGGTGGAAAGGTGGGCGACGTCGGTGGGTTTCCGCCTCTCCACCCCGAACTCCAAGTGTATGCTCTTCAGCAGAAGGAGACCCGCAACCCTTCCTGTTCCTTCTGTCACGCTATACGGCAATCCTCTTGAGGTGGTACCCTCCACGCGATTTTTGGGCGTGATTCTAGACCGACGGCTCAACTGGGTTCCTCATATCAAACAACTGAAGCAGTCCCTCCAGCGTCCCCTCGCTCTACTAGATCACCTCTCCCACACCACATGGGGCACAGGCCGACGCTCTCTCCTTCGTCTTTACACTTCCATGGTCCAGTCGAAGCTGGACTATGGCAGTGTAGTATACGGTTCAGCCTCCAACACCTGCCTCCGTATCTTGGACCCGGTCCTTAATAGGGGCCTCCTCCTCGCCACTGGTGCTTTCCGCTCTTCCCCAGCCTCCAGCCTCCAAGTGGATTGCAATTACCTCCCTCTCGCCCTCCGACGGGTCTGCTCCTCATGAGACATACCTCCGTGCACAGAGACTACCCTCTTCGCTTGTATGCGCGGCGATTTCTGAACTCCCACCCCAGGGACGGAGCTGGCACTTCACTAAAGAGGTCCGCTCTTTCCTTGACCTTTCTAACATGCCCGTCCCCTCAATTATCCCCATTTCATACAACATCTACCCCCCCTGGCTCCTCACCCCTATTAAGTTTTGCAGGGACCTGTGTGCCCTACCGAAGAATACCACGAGTGCTACAGTATACAGGTCACTCTTCCGTGAACATGCAACCCAACATCCGGACACAGTCCCCATTTATACAGATGGTTCCCTTTCGGAAACTGGTGCGGCCGCCTCAGCGGTGATACTGGCCCAGCCACTTTCTCGAGGCGTCAGCCTTCCCCGCGAGACCTCCGTTTCCTCGGCAGAACTCTTCGCGATTAAGGAGGCCCTCGACATAGTGCGCACTCACTCTGCCAGCTCTTTCGTCATTTATTCAGATTCCCAAAGCGCACTTCTCTCCCTAAAGAGATTTAATCCCCCCTCATCCGCTCGTCTGTACCATCCAGCAAATCTTCCATTTTTTAACAGCCTTCCGACACAAGACAATCGCCTTCTGCTGGGTCCCGGCACATGTCGGCATCCAGGGTAACGAGGAGGCGGACCGCACGGCAAAGTCGGCCTGCTTACTGCCGCCCTCCTCCCGGCCCCTCCCTTTCACCGACTTCTTCCCAACTCTCCGCTCCCACTTCCGTTCCATCTGGCAACGGGAATGGGACCAGGCCACACAAAAAACTTCACAAGATAAAACCGCAAGTAGGATACTGGGCCTCCTCCTTCCACCGGTCCCGACATAAAGAAGTGATTATAGCCCGTCTCCGCATAGGACACACACGCATTACTCATGGTCACCTTATGGCTAAATCGCCAGCCCCGCTCTGCCCTACCTGCCATACTCCCATCACTGTCGTGCATCTCCTGGTCGAATGGCCAAACTTGTCCGTTCTTCGTTGCAGATGTTTCCCTCACTTGGCCGAAATTCCCATACCCGAGCTCTACAATTTATGCTCGCTGAGGGGCCCCATTTTTCGGAGGAAGTGATTTCCCGTTTCCTCACTTATTCTCACCTGCTTCAACGGGTCTGAGACCAGGCCCCTCATACCCACTACCCAGTAACTGAACATTACATCCCCCCCCTCACTGGTCTATCATCTCCAACTCAGTAACACCACTCACCCACTGCCTCGCTAAGATATGTACCACACTAGGTACGAATCGGCAGTAAAATAAATATATATATATATATATATTATTATTGATATTAAAAGTGCGTTATTTTGTTTAGAGTAATTTCGCTTTATTTTAATTGTATTTAAAAACGAGATATCCTCTGTGCCCGTTCGAATTCTTCCCTCTTAATTTTAATGGTTATCGAATGTGGGGAGGAAAAATTCTGCTACCGGAGTCCTGTAATATGTAGCAATGTCTGTTAAAGTCTGTTCATAACTTATTTACGTACAACATAAAACTACAACTTTCAGGGACCCCTAGACACAACAATAAAAATAATTGTTTAAAAAGTCAAAAGAAATCTCATATTAAAATTTAAAGTCTATTATTAATTATTATTATATTATTATTATTATTTGGGGGCTTTTTATAATTAGTTTAATTAAGGGATTTGCATGTAAATTTTACCCGTATTATAAACAAAGTTTGAATTGATCTGATTTTATTTATTTTCGGCTGCTGTCATTAATCAATAATTAATTAATAAAATTGGCCCATTTCTTTAAAATTGCGTTCATTGTCCTATTTTTAAAGCACTCCGCTTAAATGAACACCCCCTCCCCCCAATTTTACGAGCTGCAATCCAATTAGTGACGAATGCCTGAAACCAAATATATATAAATTTAGCTTAAGCAAGTTTGGTGTACGTATAGTTACACAATTGGCCTCAAAATAAGTTAACTTAAACGTGTTATTCAACGCTCATTATTAATAATAATAATAATAATAATAATAATAATAATAATAATAACAATAATAATAATCCCTGTATTCTAAACAGATTACATCTTCCACGGTTCAGTGTTTACGCAATTAACTATTGAAACTATTTTATTTCGTAATTTCATTTGTATTTAGAATTCGTGCGTAAGATTAGGTCGCGATTTGTCTCGGCAAGTAAGGATTTTAAAGGAATTAAAACGGGTGTGGATTTAATTCCGAATCATCACTAATTGCGTTACAAATGTTGACACCTTTACACCACTATTATTGCGCACGCACCACTATCTTCACATTTTAGTATTTGGTCTCTGCTCATATGTTAACCCTTTACTGCGCAGAGGTCTTTTCCGAGAATGTATAAAATTGTCCGGCGTTAGCCAGAACAAAATCAGTAAAGTTAACACCGCGCGCTGAAGGGTTAACTCTCGCATCTACGCAGCGAATTCGTCACGAAATGTTAATTTCTGATAACATTTAACGTATGATAACTCGTATCTACGCGGGTTTGGTTCCAGTTCTGAAAAATGGTGACGGGGTAACACTGAAGAGACCGTTGTCCATAATCTCATTGGTTCGTGATCTCCCAGTAGTAATGTCATAGTTTTCTCAAATCTGATGGGCTACGTCATGGCCGATTCCCGTCAAACAGCGAAGTTAAGCGACTTTGGGTCTGGAGAGCAATTGGACGGAGGACTATCATTCACGTTCAGATTATGTAGCGACCTGTGGTTCGGATCCTGCGTAATCATAGGCGTATGAGGCGGGGGTTCTGGGGGGGTTGCCCCCCCCACCAGGACTAGGGAATTGAGCATTTTCAGGTCAAATATTGAGCATTTTCAAAGCAAATACTGAAATTTTCAGGGCAGATTTTTCCTGACATTCCTTTGTTTGTTTTTACTTCTTGAGGTGAATTAATGACTTGCTACTATACCTGTAATTAATAATGAAAACGTAAGTTGAGGACTTACAGAATTCTATATCAACTGCAATGCCGTAGTTTTTTTGCTTGTCATTTAGAAATGTTGTAGCAAAATTTTATCTCATTTTAGTAAATTGTAATGTTTTTTATATCAAAAAGGCTTTAATATACGTTAATCATACTCTAACCTTTGCGTTATTTTATGGTACACATAGTGCTTATGCGAAAATCAGGGCACCCTGAAAATTTTTAGGGCAAATTTTTTCCCGCTCCCGACCCCAGTAAAGTGCCATCCCATACGCCTATGTGCGTAATTATTGCATTATATAAATGTGTGTGTATATTATATATATACAGCCACACCTACACTTTTCCTCCTAAGTATATATATTGTAATGTATAATGGTGGTAAATTTTGACTTGGTCCGCAATCGATATGGATCGTGACTTATTTTTGGTTGGATGGATACCGTAATGAAATTGACTGGATCCTTTGGATCTGATATATTTGCATGTCGGTTATAAATAGATATTGAGTGTAACATATCTGTGGATAGTAGTCTATTATGACTTGATCCTCTGGATCCAGAGATTCTATCTTTAGTTTTAAATCGATAAATTAATTAGTTTTAAATTGATAATTATTTAGTTTTGTAAAAATTGGTCGTTGCCAATGTACAGGCAGTTTTTACATAAATTTCTTATGTTCTTGTGGTTCGGAACCCACGTAAAATTGTAGGTCCCCTCCGCACCACGGAGGACATACACAATACAATTACGAACACAGTTAGGTAGACCAGCCATGAGTGGATCCTAGGGTCTTTGTTGGTCTGAAACATTATAACATTATAACATTATATATATATATGAGAAGAAGAGAACCAAAATCAAGGTCTCTGATGCCCACGATACCATTTTATTATTTTTCTTTTTTAATAAATTTTGAAAAGATTGTGTAGTGTGTAAAATGGGTGTATATGTAGTGAAGAACGAGAGAGAAGTGTGTTTTTGAGGGCATGCTGGACAGCTCACAGAGTAGATGAGACACCGAAAAAGATCAGCTAAGGAGGACAGTGACAGGAAAAACGGTAGTTTTAACACGCCCTGTCTCCTGCCTAACGTCCTCCCGAGGAGTACTTCCCTGGTCGATCGGTGTTTACAGTACAATCTCCTCCTAAAATATATATAGGCTCTCTCTCTCTCTCTCTCTCTCTCTCTCTCTCTCTCTCTCTCTCTCTCTCTCTCTCTCTCTCTCTCTCTCTCTCTCTCTCTCTCTCTCTCTCTATATATATATATATATATATATATATATATATATATATATATATATATGGGAATGAACTCAGAATGGTTCCCTGAGTTTTTTATGATACACACAGACCGTGCATGGAACAAGGAACTCTTCTGGGATAATTAAATCCACTATAGTCCGAATAAGTAATGGTAAATGACAAATACCATAGTTTTTCTTTTTCATGATGCAAGCCCGACGTGGGCAACGGGTCTCTCGCAAAGAGGTCCCATAAATATAGCTTCCCTCACCAGCTATCTGCAAAGCAGACAGGATCCAGCTTTGGGACATGGATCTAGGGTTTAAAGCAGCCTAGCCCCACTACATTTAGAACCTCAATATAAGTAAAAGACTCGTTGCATTCACGTCGGATTGAATAAATCAAAGAAAAAGGGGTAACTATTATATTTTTAGCCAAAACCAAAACTTAAACCTCAACTGGCAGAATTGAGCGTCCACTTTTCAAGGCACATAACATGTCCGTTTCATGATGGGAATGAACTCAGAATGGTTCCCTGCGAGAGACCCGTTGCCCACGTCGGGCTTGCATCATGAAAAAGAAAAACTATGGTATTTGTCATTTACCATTACTTATTCGGACTATAGTGGATTTAATTATCCCAGAAGAGTTCCTTGTTCCATGCACGGTCTGTGTGTATCATAAAAAACTCAGGGAACCATTCTGAGTTCATTCCCATCATGAAACGGACATGTTATGTGCCTTGAAAAGTGGACGCTCAATTCTGCCAGTTGAGGTTTAAGTTTTGGTTTTGGCTAAAAATATAATAGTTACCCCTTTTTCTTTGATTTATTCAATCCGACGTGAATGCAACGAGTCTTTTACTTATATTGAGGTTCTAAATGTAGTGGGGCTAGGCTGCTTTAAACCCTAGATCCATGTCCCAAAGCTGGATCCTGTCTGCTTTGCAGATAGCTGGTGAGGGAAGCTATATTTATGGGACCTCTTTGCGAGAGACCCGTTGCCCACGTCGGGCTTGCATCATGAAAAAGAAAAACTATGGTATTTGTCATTTACCATTACTTATTCGGGCTATAGTGGATTTAATTATCCCAGAAGAGTTCCTTGTTCCATGCACGGTCTGTGTGTATCATATATATATATATATATATATAATATATATATATATATATATATATATATATATATATACAGGGTGTCCCGTAAGTCTGGACCCATAGTGAAAAATAATAAAATTACAAAATAGTCCAAAAATTTATTACATAATCTGTTCAAAGTGTCCGCCGTTGTGTCGCACACATAGTTGAATACGTAATCTCCACTGCGACAGCACTTTCTGAATCACAGTCGCAGAAATTTCTTGACACGCCTCCACAATGCGTGCTTTAAGGTGGAAAATGTCCTGAAGTTTGACCTCGTACACTTTGGCTTTCAAGTGGCCCCACAAATAAACTCCAGCGGAGTAAGATCATAATAAAAAAATAATAAAAATAATAATAAAAATAATAAAAAAATATATTATAAATAAATTTTTGGACTATTTTGTAATTTTATTATTTTTCCCTATGGGTCCAGACTTACGGGACACCCTGTATATATATAATAATAATAATAATAATATTAATTAATAATTAACGAAATACTGAACTAAAATTGTTCCCAATAAACTCTTCTGAATGAAAAGTTTGTAAAAAAAATTTTTATATACATATAATTATATATATACAGTATATGTATATTACCGACACGACATCTATCTGCCAATGAATTCTCTGAAAACAATTATTACCTGAAAATTAATTTGAAAAATTTAATTCTTTTAATTAGACTGAAATTGAATTTTAAAATTTAATAATTATTAATTTTAATAATTATTAATTTAATAATAATAATAATAATAATAATAATAATAATAATAATAATAAAACCCATTAGTAAAGTGTTAGATTGTGGTGCAACCATCATGGAGCGATCTACGAGTGCAGTGTGGAAGTACTTCTCGAGAGTGTCAAACGATGTAGGGAAGTGTGTCAGACCTAAGGAACACTTGTGGTGTTGCAGTGGACATCTTCGAAAGAAGATTAGACGCCTGGCTCAGAACAATCCCCGATGAGCCGGGCGTACTTGGCTATGTGAGATGGAGGGTACAAGAAACCAACTCATTACTTCACCAGGACAACTCGAGAGGAGGGGCGACAAGCTTGACCTTCGTGAAATGAGGAATCATCTGGCGGAACATTTGAAAGGTTGAAAGGTATATGTAATAAGAACTATTCACGAAAGGGAAGGAGTACCACTAACTTAAAAAAAACATCTGCGTTCAATGCACAAGAAGGAATAGCCGAAATGATAATAATGGATGACTTACCATTCAGCCATGTTGAAGACTTAGGTTTCATGAGACTCATGGCTGAAACAGCTCCACAGTATAGAGTGAAACAGCGTCAGCTCTACACTGATCTTGTGTCCAACGATATCTATGACTTTGTTTCAAAGAAAGTGTTCAAAATTCTTGAGCCTCTAAAAGATTCGAAAGTATCATCGACAACGGATGCATGGTCAGACACGTCTGCTGGAGTGTCTTTACTCTCTTTGACATGCCATGCAGTGAATCAAGACTTCAAGAGAACCAATTTGGTGTTCAGCGTAATGTCACTTGAAGATCGCCGCACTGTAGGATACTTGTCAGAAAAATTTGAGCAGATGCTTCAGAAGTGGGATATTGCCCATTCATCCATCCATTGTGTAATGCGCGACTCAGGAGCAAACATGATAAAAGCTTTGTTTCGCAATGGCGTCCATAATATCGATTGCACCGTTCATAAACTGCAACTTGTAATCAAAAGTGGATTATCCTCACAAAAATCTCTCAGTGACTTGTTAGCTAAACTTCGATCCATCGCTACTCATTTCAACCATTCTACGATGGCGCAGGATGAGTTAAAAAAATTCAGAAACGCTTAGATCAACCTGAACTTACAGTCATTCATGATGTCACCACACGGTGGAACAGCACTTATCACATGATGCAGAGAACACTGAAATTGAAGGAATAACTGAGTCTACATAGTGTTGCTAACTCCAAAATGCAACAACTCACTAACGTCGACTTCACTCTCTTGTCAAACTGTGTGGCTGTGGTGGAACCATTCGATGATATCACAAAAAGATTGAGTAGTTCCACCTCTTCCATATCTGAGGTTATTCCCCTCGTCGTTTCCTTTAAAAATGTGCTGCGACCTCGAAGTGGTGATTTCTGGAGCTGATCGTGTAATCAAAATAATGAAGGAGATAATCCGCACAGAGCTAGCAAGGAGATTTGATGGCCTAGAAGCAAATGACACGTATTCTTTGGCTACCTATTTGGATCCAAGGTACAAAGCAAAATTTTTTTCCGTTTCACATGTCACAAAAGGTGTTCAGGAAAAATTGGGATATCTTTGTGATGAAATGGACAAGACTCAAACATCATCGGACTCGGAGACAGCCAGTGAACCACCGGCAAAGAAATCACTGATTGATTTAGGCCAGGCATCAACTTCTACGAGTAAATCAATAACAATAATTGACTCCATGAGTGCTCTATTGGCTTCTAGTAGTGATGACGAGACCGAAACCGAGTCAAGCAGAGACTCGCAAAAAATGATCGAGAAATATCACAAAGAGAAAAAGATTGGACAAGAAGATGATGCTTTGGCTTGGTGGAGGTCAAATCAAAAGAAATTCAAAAATTTTACCAAACTGGCTCCTACATACCTTGGCTGTCCTTCCTCAAGTGTTCCTAGTGGACAATTATTTAGTGGAGCAGGGATCATCTACGATGAAAAAAGGAATAGGCTGAAGGGAGACAAAGCTAAAGAACTTTTATTTTTGAAATACAGTCTCCCAGCAATTCAATTTAAATATAAGGATTAAATAGTGTATATATATATATATATATTATATTATATTATTATATATATATATATTATATATATATATTATTAAATTAATAATTATTAAAATTAATAATTATTAAATTTTAAAATTCAATTTCAGTCTAATTAAAAGAATTATAATTATATACACCACTTTCGAATGGGCGGGGGTTGGGGAAAGTGGTTGGTGGGATACAAAACGCGTTGGGTCCTCGTCCCGCATCCTGGAAACACACTTTTTACAGTTTAGATTATAGTCATTATGTTGTAGACTGTAAAAAGTGTGGCTAAAACGCGATATTTTATTGTGTTGTTTATTCTTAGGTAATTTTATGATGTTATACGGTACATAACCGCAACCGCAACCGCGCGGAGCTCTATTTGTAAGCTCCGCAACCGCAACCGCAGAGCTATGAAAAATGACAACCGCTACATCACTAGTTCTAATGTATTACTTTTGTAAATTTAATTTAAATTTTCCTATGAGAGCGGACTTATGGGACACCCTGTGTGTGCGTGTATATAAAATCTTAGACCTACAGTTTAACGTGGAATCCGAACCACGCCCCGCCAGCAGCTCAGCGTCTTAACCACTAGGCTACTGAGGGTACCCACTTATCTACCAACCAATTTTTATGTGTGGAAGGATGAACACTGAACAGCTGGGTTTTGCTGCGCGCCACCTGCCGTCACCGAGTCTCGATCCCGGGGCCGATGGACTCGTAGTCAGCGACGCTAACTACTACACCAACGAGGCGCCTACCATCAGGGTAGCAACAAAATATACAAATGGTCAGAAGACAACAATATGACATTTAATACCAAGAAATTTCAGCTTTTGAGATATGGTAGAAATGAGGAACTTAAAAAGAATGTATATTATGTTCCAGATGGACAAGAAATTCAGAGAAGCACGAAAGCGGTCGACTTGGGGTTAATAATGACCGATGATGCCAAATTCGAGACACAAAATCAGATAGCAAAAAACAAAACAAAGAGAGTCGCGGGACAGGTACTAAGAACTTTCAAAAGGAGGAACAAAACAGTAACTGAGAACACTGATCATACCAAAACTTGAATACTGCTCAGTTTTGACGTCCCCATATAAAAAGGAAAGAATTAATAAACTAGAAGAAACGCAGAGACATTTCACAGCTAAGATTGATGGCTGCAAAGAACTCAAGTACTGGGAAAGACTACGTAAACTAAATCCGTACTCCCTGGAAAGAAGAAGAGAGAGGTATACCATAATCTACATATGGAAAAATGATCGAAACACTGGTACCAAACCTAAAACTAAACCCAATTACCATCCAAACAACGCTGAAAAATAGGAAAGGCAGAATATGTAGTGTTCCCAAATTAAAGCCCGACAAGGGACGTCCTCAACTCTGCAGGAAAATAGCTTGGTTGTCAGGGGCCAAGAATTTTCAACCAGCTTTCAAAGGACCTCAGAAACATTACAAGGGTCAAAGTTGAAGTCTTCAAGAGAAGACTAGATGCCTGGCTCAGGACGGTACCAGATAAGCCGGGTGTACCTGGCTATGTACGGTGGAGATCGCGAGAGAGCAACTCGCTCCTTCACCATGCCAGGACTAGAGGCGGGGCCACCAGCTTGACCTTCGTGTGAAGAAAGACCGACGCACTGAACCCAAACAAGGTTGACGAGGTATATATTAAAATTAAAACCTACTTTTATCGTAATTTTAACCCGTTTAATATGATATTAAACGTACTTTCAAAACATTTACAGAAAAACTGTCATTCGTAAAGAACGCTTAAGTTCACTTCAAATATTATTAAATATTTGTCGAGTTATTTTAAACCATTCTGAGGTTTTTGGGCGGATTTGGACAATCCAATATTCTTGGTGGGCGGTTTTGTATAAACAATCTGTTGCAATGGCAAATGTTAGGTCACGACATTTTACGAAGAAAGATTTATCACGAGAGCAGAAAATTTATTCTCTCTTATCCAGTTTGAAGTTTGTTTGAGAAGAACATTCGTTTCTTTGGGAGAAAAAACGAAAATAAAAAAGTGGACCATTAATATTTCGTGTCTGCAAATTCCATTTTCTTTGTGGTATTAATATATTTAGAGAAAAGAAGTCAACGGGTGACCAAATTAATTAAAAGAAAAACCCAAAAAAAAACCGAGACGAGAATTAATTTAACTCAAAACGTTAATACAGCGATATATATATATATATATATATATATATATATATATATATATGAAAATTATTTCACGAAAGTAACACGTGAAAAATATTTATGATGAATAAAACCACGAAGGAAAGGAAACACAGATGGTGCTCAAGCGCTTTCGTCTAATGACATCCTCAGGAACACTGAAGTACATAAAGAATTACAGCCTATATATAGGTTACAGAAAGAGAAAAAAAAAATATATATATATATATACAATAAACGGAGAAACGAAATTAAAGGATTGTGGAAGGGGGCACACAAATTTATAAGGAAAAACTATCGATTTTTAGCACAAGATTAAGATTTGTTTCCAAACAATGTTATAGATAAAAAAAAAAAATAAATAAAATAAAATAAAAAAATATATATATACAAATTTATACTGGAAATCTGCCCAAGTTTTAGCACTCTGCTCTTTTTGTATATAAAAATTGAACAATTATCGATTTTTAGCACAAGATTAAAAGATTTGTTTCCAAACAATGTTATAGATAAAAAAATATATATATATACAAATTTATACTGGAAATCTGCCCGGGTTTTAGCACTCTGCCCTATTTTTTGTATATAAAAATTGAAAAATAAAAGTTATTAGGGTGGCATACAAATTTTACCAAAGATTTAGCGTTCTACCTTTCTTATCTAAATCTGTTCTGAAGGAATTCAAAACAACAGGATCGAGTTGAAAAAGACCTTTGCTTATGTTGAAGTTATTTGTTAGTTGGATAATGGCAGACTCAAGAATATTTCTATTAACAATGTTGCTAGAGTGGAATAAAACTGAAGCATTATTCCAATCAATACAGTGGGATAACTCTGACAAATGGACAAAAAGGGCACTGGACAATTGTCCTGTTCTAACGGAATATTGATGCTGTTTTATACGTGTGTGCAAATCCTTTCCCGTCTGACCTATGTAAAAGGAATCACATTGTTTACAACCAATTTTATAGATAATGCCTGAATTATTGGTAGGGCTATTTTTTACTATGATATTTTTCACAATATTGTTATATGAAAATACTACATTAATATCCAAAAGTTTAAATACATTAGCAATGCCTAAAAAGCCCGGGAAAAATGGAAGTACTAAAATATTTTTTGACAAAGTACGAGTGTTATTATTGACGCGATAGAAAGTTCGTTTTGCCTTGTTGAGACAAGATTCCATAAACGCAGATGGATAACACAGATCACTTCCAATACCGTTGATTTTTTCTAATTCGGCATCGATGTATTCCGGACTGGCGATCCTAAGGGCGCGGAGAATTGAAGAAAAAATGGCCTTCTTAGTGGGGGTGTCATGTCCCGAGTAAAAGTGTACGTAGGACAAATTGTTTGTTTTTTTCCGATAGATACTAAACTTAAAACCTGGGCTTTTCCCTATGTACACGCACATCCAAAAATGGGATTGAATTGTCTTGTTCCACTTCTAAAGTAAACTTAATAGAGGGGACTTGATCATTTAACTGAAGGAGGAAGTTATCCAGGTCACGATTCATGGGCCAGATACACAAAATATCGTCGACGTACCGCAACCAAGGGATGCCAACCCCCAGGATTCTCGGAATGTAAGTAATTTCGAAAAACTCCATATAAATATTGGAGAGGAGGGGCGACAAGGGGTTGCCCATGGCCATCCCAAAAACTTGTTGATAATACTCGTTATTGAAAGTGAATTTACAGTCTTTGATGCAAAGCTTAATAAGTTCCAAAACAATGTGTGAAGGTAGTGGCAGGTCATACTTATGTAATTCTTGGGAGAGAAAGTCAAGCATATCGTCAATCGGCACTTTTGTAAACAATGAACAAACGTCAAAACTGATCAATCTATCGTTAGTTTCAGTACGTGCATTATTCAATTTTTCAGTAAGATCCATGGAATTTTTTACATGTGAATCAGAGATAGTTCCAAGAATGGGGACAAGACTTTGACAAGCCATTTGGAGAGTTTATAAGTAATAGAGCCCACCGAGCTAATAATAGGGCGCATAGGGTTGCCAGGTTTGTGGGTTTTAATGAGACCGTAAAGGTAGGGCAGAGAAGGTGAAGTGGACATGAAAAGCGGAATTAAGTCCTTATGATCTTTGAGAATGCGTTTCAAGCCGCTATTAAATGATTTGATGACGTCATCCTGCGGGTTCTTCCTAAGTTTGCTGTATGTGGCGGGGTCCTGGAGAAGCTCGTTCATCTTTCTGATGTAGTCCACTTTGTCCATAATAAATGGTGTTAGCCTTGTCTGCTTTAGTAATATGGAGCTCCCCATCTTTTTTCAATTGTGAGAGGCTATTGCGAAAACGTTTAGGAAAGTTATCTTCGTAATTACTATTCGCCGCACTATAAACGAGGCCTTTAACTATGTTAAACAAATACTGAGGGAGATTACACTGTTTTTCAAAACAAGCGAGACTGTAACATTTGTAAAGCCGAAGGTTTTTTAACAATAAAAAAGGACATACCATATCCAAGGGCACTTTTTGCATCGTCACTAATGTTTTTCGAAGAAAGGTTCAAAACACACTTTGAGCTTGCTTTTTTACTCCACTGACTATTTCGAATAAGACTTTTAATTTTTCGATCCAAAATGTTACGAAGTGAAGAAGTTCTCCGACGCAACTCGTTGTAAATTTCATCAAACAAAGGTTGGATCCACGGTTGGGGAATAACGGTCACAAAATTATGTTTGGCGATGTTTAAATTTTTGAAGGCGGACCACTCATTTTGTCTGGTGACTTCAATATGTTTCTTTAAAATTAATCTGCTGAAGTTGTTGAACGGATGGTCGTCAATTTGTCTGAGGCGAATCGGAAGCAGGGATTTGGGAAGAACTTGCTCCTCTAGACAATTAGTAAGAAACTTTCGTCGGATACGAATTGCATGCCCCTTCATTAATGTAGAAGAAAACACGGACACAAACGGAGACAAGAGAGGGAACAGCAAGCCGAAGGAACGCGTGGTGTTCATTATATGAAAATTATTTCACGAAAGTAACACGTGAAAAATATTTATGATGAATAAAACCACGAAGGAAAGGAAACACAGATGGTGCTCAAGCGCTTTCGTCTAATGACATCCTCAGGAACACTGAAGTACATAAAGAATTACAGCCTATATATAGGTTACAGAAAGAGAAAAAAAAAAAAATATATATATATATATATATATATACAATAAACGGAGAAACGAAATTAAAGGATTGTGGAAGGGGGCACACAAATTTATAAGGAAAAACTATCGATTTTTAGCACAAGATTAAGATTTGTTTCCAAACAATGTTATAGATAAAAAAAAAAAAATAATAAAATAAAATAAAAAAATATATATACAAATTTATACTGGAAATCTGCCCAAGTTTTAGCACTCTGCTCTTTTTGTATATAAAAATTGAACAATTATCGATTTTTAGCACAAGATTAAAAGATTTGTTTCCAAAAATGTTATAGATAAAAAAATATATATATACAAATTTATACTGGAAATCTGCCCGGGTTTTAGCACTCTGCCCTATTTTTTGTATATAAAAATTGAAAAATAAAAGTTATTAGGGTGGCATACAAATTTTACCAAAGATTTAGCGTTCTACCTTTCTTATCTAAATCTGTTCTGAAGGAATTCAAAACAACAGGATCGAGTTGAAAAAGACCTTTGCTTATGTTGAAGTTATTTGTTAGTTGGATAATGGCAGACTCAAGAATATTTCTATTAACAATGTTGCTAGAGTGGAATAAAACTGAAGCATTATTCCAATCAATACAGTGGGATAACTCTGACAAATGGACAAAAAGGGCACTGGACAATTGTCCTGTTCTAACGGAATATTGATGCTGTTTTATACGTGTGTGCAAATCCTTTCCCGTCGACCTATGTAAAAGGAATCACATTGTTTACAACCAATTTTATAGATAATGCCTGAATTATTGGTAGGGCTATTTTTTACTATGATATTTTTCACAATATTGTTATATGAAAATACTACATTAATATCCAAAAGTTTAAATACATTAGCAATGCCTAAAAAGGCCAAAAGCGGAAAAATGGAAGTACTAAAATATTTTTTGACAAAGTACGAGTGTTATTATTGACGCGATAGAAAGTTCGTTTTGCCTTGTTGAGACAAGATTCCATAAACGCAGATGGATAACACAGATCACTTCCAATACCGTTGATTTTTTCTAATTCGGCATCGATGTATTCCGGACTGGCGATCCTAAGGGCGCGGAGAAACATTGAAGAAAAAATGGCCTTCTTAGTGGGGGTGTCATGTCCCGAGTAAAAGTGTACGTAGGACAAATTTTTTTTTTTTCCGATAGATACTAAACTTAAAACCTGGGCTTTCCCTATGTACACGCACATCCAAAAATGGGATTGAATTGTCTTGTTCCACTTCTAAAGTAAACTTAATAGAGGGGACTTGATCATTTAACTGAAGGAGGAAGTTATCCAGGTCACGATTCATGGGCCAGATACACAAAATATCGTCGACGTACCGCAACCAAGGGATGCCAACCCCCAGGATTCTCGGAATGTAAGTAATTTCGAAAAACTCCATATAAATATTGGAGAGGAGGGGCGACAAGGGGTTGCCCATGGCCATCCCAAAAACTTGTTGATAATACTCGTTATTGAAAGTGAATTTACAGTCTTTGATGCAAAGCTTAATAAGTTCCAAAACAATGTGTGAAGGTAGTGGCAGGTCATACTTATGTAATTCTTGGGAGAGAAAGTCAAGCATATCGTCAATCGGCACTTTTGTAAACAATGAACAAACGTCAAAACTGATCAATCTATCGTTAGTTTCAGTACGTGCATTATTCAATTTTTCAGTAAGATCCATGGAATTTTTTACATGTGAATCAGAGATAGTTCCAAGAATGGGGGACAAGACTTTGACAAGCCATTTGGAGAGTTTATAAGTAATAGAGCCCACCGAGCTAATCATTTAATAGCGGCTTGAAACGCATTCTCAAAGATCATAATGACTTAATTCCTCTTTTCATGTCCACTTCACCTTTTCTGCCCTACCTTTACGGTCTCATTAAAACCCACAAACCTGGCAACCCTAGGCGCCCTATTATTAGCTCGGTGGGCTCTATTACTTATAAACTCTCCAAATGGCTTGTCAAAGTCTTGTCCCCCATTCTTGGAACTATCTCTGATTCACATGTAAAAAATTCCATGGATCTTACTGAAAAATTGAATAATGCACGAACTGAAACTAACGATAGATTGATCAGTTTTGACGTTTGTTCATTGTTTACAAAAGTGCCGATTGACGATATGCTTGACTTTCTCTCCCAAGAATTACATAAGTATGACCTGCCACTACCTTCACACATTGTTTTGGAACTTCTTAAGCTTTGCATCAAAGACTGTAAATACACTTTCAATAACGAGTATTATCAACAAGTTTTTGGGATGGCCATGGGCAACCCCTTGTCGCCCCTCCTCTCCAATATTTATATGGAGTTTTTCGAAATTACTTACATTCCGAGAATCCTGGGGGTTGGCATCCCTTGGTTGCGGTACGTCGACGATATTTTGTGTATCTGGCCCATGAATCGTGACCTGGATAACTTCCTCCTTCAGTTAAATGATCAAGTCCCCTCTATTAAGTTTACTTTAGAAGTGGAACAAGACAATTCAATCCCATTTTTGGATGTGCGTGTACATAGGGAAAGCCCAGGTTTTAAGTTTAGTATCTATCGGAAAAAAAAAAACAATTTGTCCTACGTACACTTTTACTCGGGACATGACACCCCTACTAAGAAGGCCATTTTTTCTTCAATGTTTCTCCGCGCCCTTAGGATCGCCAGTCCGGAATACATCGATGCCGAATTAGAAAAAATCAATGGTATTGGAAGTGATCTGTGTTATCCATCTGTGTTTATGGAATCTTGTCTCAACAAGGCAAAACGAACTTTCTATCGCGTCAATAATAACACTCGTACTTTGTCAAAAATATTTTAGTACTTCCATTTTTCCCGGGCTTTTTAGGCATTGCTAATGTATTTAAACTTTTGGATATTAATGTAGTATTTTCATATAACAATATTGTGAAAAATATCATAGTAAAAAATAGCCCTACCAATAATTCAGGCATTATCTATAAAATTGGTTGTAAACAATGTGATTCCTTTTACATAGGTCAGACGGGAAAGGATTTGCACACACGTATAAAACAGCATCAATATTCCGTTAGAACAGGACAATTGTCCAGTGCCCTTTTTGTCCATTTGTCAGAGTTATCCCACTGTATTGATTGGAATAATGCTTCAGTTTTATTCCACTCTAGCAACATTGTTAATAGAAATATTCTTGAGTCTGCCATTATCCAACTAACAAATAACTTCAACATAAGCAAAGGTCTTTTTCAACTCGATCCTGTTGTTTTGAATTCCTTCAGAACAGATTTAGATAAGAAAGGTAGAACGCTAAATCTTTGGTAAAATTTGTATGCCACCCTAATAACTTTTATTTTTCAATTTTTATATACAAAAAAATAGGGCAGAGTGCTAAAACCCGGGCAGATTTCCAGTATAAATTTGTATATATATATATATTTTTTTTATCTATAACATTGTTTGGAAACAAATCTTTTAATCTTGTGCTAAAAATCGATAATTGTTCAATTTTTATAAACAAAAAGAGCAGAGTGCTAAAACTTGGGCAGATTTCCAGTATAAATTTGTATATATATATTTTTTTAATTTTATTTTATTTTTTATTTTTTTTTTATCTATAACATTGTTTGGAAACAAATCTTAATCTTGTGCTAAAAATCGATAGTTTTTCCTTATAAATTTGTGTGCCCCCTTCCACAATCCTTTAATTTCGTTTCTCCGTTTATTGTATATATATATATATATATATATATATATATATATATATACACTTATATATATATATATATATATATATATATATATGTATATATTTTTTTTTTTTCTCTTTCTGTAACCTATATATAGGCTGTAATTCTTTATGTACTTCAGTGTTCCTGAGGATGTCATTAGACGAAAGCGCTTGAGCACCATCTGTGTTTCCTTTCCTTCGTGGTTTTATTCATTATATATATATATATATATATATATATATATATATATATATAGATTAAACGCGTGTAATGACGCCTTCAATGAGATTTACGACACAGAATTGTCATCTCTCAAGAAAGTAAAAAGAATAGTGTAAAAGTTCGTTTATTGACGATTTATACTTCAAATTCGTTCGTTTTCAAATGTTTTCCTAATTCTGTTATTTTTCTCCTTCCTGCAAATGGATAACAAAAGTTTTAGTTATAAATATCGGATTTTTCGAGATTTTCAAAAGAAAAAAAATTTCATCTTGCTATTCCCCTTTTCTAAAAAGAGGACTGCGTGGTGGGGTTCTAGCTAAGGGTGCAAGAAGTGACATTCGAGCTAAAAACAAAGGCTATAAATTATACGAAGAGACGAAAGAATTGTCGGGGAGGGGGGGGATAATGTTTGCGACATTTTGCGCCAACGAATTTTTCGTTCCAGTAGAGTTCGCGGTCTCCCTACCCAGTACCCACCCACCCGTACCTCTAAACTCGTCGAGGGTCAGGTGAAACTACGCAGTACTAATATAGAAAACACGCGTTTTCATTAAGATAGCTGACCCACTTCAATTTTTCAATGATTTTTTTGTAGCAATATTCTTTCTTTTATTATTATTATATATATATATATATATAATAAAAGAGGAAGTTTGTTATTTGTTTAGTTGTTCGCTATAGAAAACCAAATGGTTGAACTGACAAATTTTAAAATAACTTCATAATAACCAGTTTTTTACAAGGAATTTAATGGTGCTATTTATTTATTTATTTATTTATTTATTTTATAAATAAAATTTAACGAAAATAGCACGACTTAACCTAACCAATCGTCAATGCCGTACAGTATAAAGAATCCTCTTCTCTTAATAAAAATAAATAAATAAAAAAAAATTTATTGTTTTTTATTTATTTTTTTAGGTTAATTGTACGCCCTTGACGATTGGTTAGGTTAAGTCGTAATAGTTTGGTTAAAGAGAAAATATTCGACCTTCAGCTGGGATATTTTTGCAACCCGCCCGAAGGGCAGGTTTCATACAACAGCAATGTGAAATTTATCCCGGGCAACGCCGGGTACCTTAGCTAGTAAACACTAAGATTTTTTGTTTGTTTGTTTGTTTGTTTACGAGAAATATTTGTTTTTAAATTTACAAACTAAAGAAAGTTCATCAACTAATTATAGTTTGACCCGTTCGTGAAGATACCTTATTTTCAGTCATACGTACATCAGTCATGTATCATATATAGAGAGGCAGAAAGTGGTACAACGCTAAAGCCAGACTAATA
>JAJOZX010012819.1:57500-108818 GCA_023014485.1 Bathynomus jamesi | reverse complement strand
ACAGAAGAACAGGCAGGTTTTAGACCGGGTAGAGGGACGATTGATCAGGTGTTCACGTTTTCGCAGATCACGGAGAAGATGTGGGAGATGGACAGGGATATATATTGCGTGTTTGTGGATTTTCAACAGGCTTTTGATTCGGTTTGGAGAGAGGCACTGACGGCAGTGCTGGAGTTTTATGGACTGGACGATGGTGTGAGCCAACTGATCAGAAGATTGAATGAGTCGACACAAGCAGTGGTGAGGAAGGGAACAATAGTGACAGAAAGTTTTAGAACGGAAAGCGGGGTGATTCAGGGGTGCCCCCTCTCGCCTCACTTATTCAACTCGTACCTTGAGATGGTAATGAGAGAAGCCTTGGAGGGATTTGAGGGCGGTGTGGAGATTGGAGGACGGAGAATCAATAACCTGAGTACGCAGACGACATCGTGCTGATGGGGGAATCGGTGGAGCAACTACAGGAAATGGTGGACAGATTGGAAACATCGTGTACAAAGTATAAGATGACTATTAACAAAAATAAAACAAAGTCAATGAAGATAGGAAGAAGAGGAGAAGTTATTCAGTAAGGTTGTCATCAGGAGAGATAGAACAAGGACTCGTTCAAATACTTGGGAGTACGGTTCACGGAAGACAGAGATACATTCAAGATGGTGAGTGATAGAGTTGGATTTGGGTACGTTACCTTCAGAAGGTTGACAAAGGTATGGAAAGACCGAAACATCACGCGAAAACTTAAACTGCAACTGCTGAAAACAATAGTGATACCTGCAACCTTATATGGATCAGAATGCTGGGTAATGAAAAAGAGAGAAGAGAAGAAACTATTGGCATTCGAGATGCACTGCCTGAGGAGAATATTGAATATAAGATGGGAAGATAGGGTGACAAACCAGAGAGTGAGGAAAATGGCTGGAGTGGAACGGAATATAGTGGAGAGAGTGCACGATGCACAGAGGAGATGGTACGGGCATGTTGAGAGGATGGAGGCGGAGAGATGACCAAGAGTGACGCTGCATGGACGAGTACACGGAAACCGCCCGAGAGGACGACCGAGACGGACATGGCAATACCGACATATCAGATGGGACCCTACCTGAAACTTCAGAAGGGACATAAGTCAAGTAAGTCAATAGTACAATCGTGAAGCTTTAAGTGATCATCACTGAGCATGATTACGGGAACCGGAATGTTGTTCAAATTTTCGTTAGTAAAGACGGGGAAGAATTTATTTAAAACTTTTGCCATTTGTAAGTCATCGTAAATTTGTTCGTTGTTTTCGCCTATGAGTACCAATGGCACTGGATGACAAAAAAGAACGGTTTTTTTTTGTCACATGAACAAAAATGGGTGGATCTTAGAGGATTTTTATCGCTGAGTACAAAAATGACCTCAAAATTTGTTCCTCACCCACCAATATTGAGTGAATCGAAATTTGGACTAATTTATAGACGTAATAGCAATATCAAAGCAGAAAATGCATATTGAACTCACCTAAAATGTTCACTGAGTGAAATCAAATGAGTAACTGACAAATGAAAGTCAACAGTGACGTGCAGCAACTTATAAGCAGAGGAGGAGCAAGGGGCAGATCCCGCCCCCTTCCTATTCTGACTCAAATCCTAAGTAATGTAAATTCGTGTGTCACTCTAAAACTGCGGGTGATAGAAAAATTCTGTTTTCATTTCCGTAATCAACGTAAAAAATTACATATAGTTCAAGTAAAAATATCTCTGTGACAAAAAATTTGTTGATCAGTGTAGTCTGCGAAGCTACTTTTTTATTCCTAACATAATTATAGAATTCCTTTGGATTAAATTTAATTTGGTTCACTATACGGGGCTCCAATAAACCTTAGCCCCCCCGCCCATGGCCTAAACCATTAGAGGTACAGTAAAACTAAACATACCTTACAAAAGAGAATTTAATCCTGCATTTAATGAGAAACAATTAAAACTTGGTGTTCCCGCCATTGACTTCCAAGACAGCCTGAATTCGTTTTGGGTAGCTTGCCAAAAGTGACGTGAATAGATCTTGATCGTTACGCGAATTTGCTAAAACAGTTTCAATGTGGTGCGTCATTGTATCCTTCGAAAATCGATTTGCTGCAGGTTCTTCAAACAAGAGACATTCAACCTTGTCCTTTATAACTGATCCAATGTGTTCACAGACGTTCAGGTTAGGAGAATTTCCTGGCCATTCTTCATTTCCAAAGAAATCGATCTCATGGTTCTGCAACAACTGTTGACTGTTGAGTGGCTAATGCCTTAAAGCAGGGGGCCTTATCGTGCAGAAGTGTGACCTGATCGACATCCATAACATTGTTTGGGTTTCTTAGAAAAGGAATGACATGCTGGGATAGAATAATATCACGAAAATACTGTCCATCCCAACTCTGACAATTTGGCTTCAGCACCCACATGGGCTTCTTTGCAGTGAACAAAACAAACACACCAACACAGTCTGGACTTTTTAATAATTCGCGATAATGTTCATTGTCATCGATTTCATCTGGTGTTGTGGCCCACAGTCGATCATTTTGGTAGTTAGGCCGACGTGTTACGTAAACAAAAAATTCATCGGAGACAGCTAAATGCATGAAATCATCCACATCCCAATCTTCAAGATAATGGGCAAACCACATTCTGTCATCGATGTTAAGTTGATTTTTCTTGGCTTTGGAAGTTCATGCCAAGGCTTTAAACCTTGCCTATGACGGTACAGTCGAATGATCTCACCACTAACGATCTTTCCTCTCAACACTTCGATCTCTCTAGAAAGTTTGGCACAGCTGTTTTTCCGCTTACGCGTACGGCTTTCAATGATGTCCTTTGTTTCCTGAGAGAATGGCAAATTTGGGCGCCCAGATTTGGTTGTATCCATTTCACATTCATCCAAAGTTTTATTCCAATTTCTTTTGACGAACTCCTCACTTCTTCGCAACTTTTTGCATGAACGTGTTATAAAGGTGGCTCCAGCATCACGAGCTTCCCGAAATGTTATTGCTCGTATGCGATCTATCACACGTTGCCTCTCCGAATCACCAATTAATTGAGAAGCCATTATATTATCACTTTATCAGCTAGAGTAATTTTAATACCTGCAATAAAGAATTTTATATATTTTTATAATCACTAAAAACTATTTCGATATAAGTAAACATGTAAGCTGTAAATGGGGGGGGGGGGCGCTAAGGTTTTTTGGAATTCCTTATATAGTTCATAGTTGTGCTTACTTTTTCAAATAAGTTTTCTGCTTCACCTTCCCAATATATTATATATAATATATATATATATATATATATATATATATATATATATATATATATAATATTTTACACACAGACTGTGCATAGAACAAAGAACTCTTCTGGGAAAATTAAATCCACTATAGTTTAAATAAGTAGCAATAAATGAAAAATACTATAGTTTTTCTTTTTCATGATGTTAGCCGGACGTGGGCAACAGGTCAGGGGACCATTCTAAGTTGAATCCCATCATGAAACGGACATGTTACGTACTTTAAAAAGTGGACGCTCAATTCTGCCAGTTGAGGGTTAAGTTTTGGTTTGTAGCTGAAAATACAATAGTTACCCCTTTTTCTTTGATGTATTCAATCCGACGTGAATGCAACGAGTTTTTTGCTTATATTGAGGTTCTGAATATAGTAGGCTAGGTGTGGCTGTAACCCCTAGATCCTGTCCCAAAGCTGGATCCTATCTGCTTTGCAGATAGCTGGTGAGGGAAGCTATATTTTTGGGGCCTCTTTGCGAGTGACCCGTTGCCCTCGTCAGGCTAACATCATGAAAAAGAAAAAACTATAGTGTTTGTCATTTAGCATTACTTATTCGAACTATAATGGATTTAATTTTCCCAGAAGAGTTCCTTGTTCCATGCACGGTCTGTGTGTAACATAAAAGATCTCGGGGGACCATTCTGGTTTCAATCCCATATACGAGGGCTACTCAATATATTTTGCCCCACCTTTTTTTTTTCTTTCCAAGTTTCCTTGTAAGTTCCAGAAATTTTGTACACAAGTAGTTACATACCTTTTTTACAAGTTTTTATTTTTCCACATAGTCTCCATCCTTTTCTACGGCTTTCTTCCGCCTCGAAACAAGGGCCTTCATTCCTTGCTGGTAAAAGTCCGCTGCGTTCCCCTGGAGCCACCTCTTAACCTCCCCAACAACCTCATCGTCACTCTGAAACTTTCTTCCACGAATAGCATCATTCATTGTCCAAACAAATGGAAGTCTGAAAGTGCCAGATCCGGGCTGTATGGAGGGTCAGGTAACACAGTCAAGCGATGGCCTTTGTAATGGCCTCTCTTGTTTGCAAACTGTTGTGTGGTCTTGCGTTATCGTGCAAAAGAAGGACGTCTTCCAGTTTTCTCTCCGGTCGAACTCGCTTTATACGTCTCTGGAGTCTCGGTAGGGTAGCAATATATGCCTCTGAGTTGATTGTTTGTCCTTTCTTCATAATGTCCACCAGAATCACCCCTTTCACGTCCCAGAAGATAGGTGCCATAACCTTTCCTGCAGAGGGAGGGGAGCCATTTTGAACTTTTTCTTGCGTTGGGTGTCTGCCTGATGCCACTCCATGGATTGGCGTTTTGTTTCAGGTTCAAAGCGGTGTACGCAAGTCTCATCCACAGTCACAATTCGTGAAAGGAAGTCATCCCCTTCTGTCTCGTATCGAACCAACGACTCAGAAGCAATTTCTTTTCTTTGGGCTTTGTGATCTTCAGTCAGTTGGCGAGAAACAAACCGTGAACACACTTTTGAGTATCCTAGTTGCTGAATTATCGTATTCACACTTCCTTCACTAATTCCTAGCTCCAGTGATAGCTCCTTGTATGTGACGCGTCGATTTGATCGAATGATGCTGTTAGCATGTTGCACAGTGTGAGCTGTGACAGCCGATGCCGGGCGACCGCTGCGTGGCTCATCATCGAGGCTGGCTCTCCCTCTCTCCGATGATCTCACACGTTTGGACCAGCGTCCAACTGTGTTTCGATCAACAGCAGCATCTACGTAAACGTTTTGTAGACGTTTGTGAATATTTCCAACTGTTTCCTTCTCTGCGGTTAAAAACTCGATAACAGCTCTCTGTTTACGACACACATCACTGTCAGACGCCATTTTCGAAACTGCATTAACTATCGGTTTTATACAAGGGCGTTTAAAAGCAGTTTTATACAAGGAGGGGAGGTTCAAAATGGAAAAAACCGGTTATATGAAGCGCAGAAATTTCAAACTTGCGGCCCAAAAGAATTTCAGCCCCATGACCTATTATTTAGCTAAGAAAGAAGAGTGGGGCAAAATATATTGAGTGCCCCTACTGTGTGTATATACAGGGTGCACATAAAGTCAGGATCTAGTTTTGTGAAGCACTTGGAAATTATATGGAATTCAATCATAAAATGATAAAGTGGTAACATTTATTAAATAATTAAGAGTAGGATTCGACGTGACGCCCATCAGTATCCCTGCACAGCTCAAATCGTTCCGCAGCATTTCTAAACACATTCTGGAGCATTTGCGGGGCTATGTTATCTGCAGCAGTTCGTATACGTGTACGTAAGTTTTCAAGACTCGTAATCTTCGTCTGATAGACGTGTGATTTGATAAAGCCCCATGCAAAGAAATCTAAAGGGGTTAAATCTGGTAATCTCGCTGGCCAAGGTCTGTTGCTTCCGCGTCCGATCCAGCGATTTGGAAAACGTCCATTTAAATAATCCTGAACAATTTTGGCATAGTGACAAGGAGCACCATCATGTTGATAGACGACGGTACTAACAATCCTATCCCCAATCAGCTGAGGTTCAAGGAATTGCTGCAACATGTCCAGATAAATAAGCCCCGTAACTGTAGCTTCAGCAAAGAAAAAAGGACCATAAACCTTAGACTTTGTTAAACCCATCCAGACATTAACTTTAGGTGAGTTTCTTTCCCAATTTTGGACGAAATCATTCGGTCTTTCATCTGCCCAAATTCGACAGTTATGGCGATTTACTTTTCCACACGTATGGAAAGTGGCTTCATCACTAAAGAGAATGTTGTCCATTAAATTATCACTCCAGATTTGTTCTACGAGATCAGCACACACAGCACTTCGTCGAGGGAAATCTTCCTCATGTAAATCATGTAAAACCTGCAAATGATAGCTTTTCTTCTGCAAATTAACTTTCAGAATTTTGTGCACAGATGACGTCGGGAGGCCGAGTCTGTGTGATGCAGCACGAAAGGACGTACGTGGCTCCTCAGTGATAATTCCGCGTACTGCATTCACGGTAAGATCTGACATACACGGTCGTCCTGATCTTGCTTCATCATTTACAGATCCCGTTCGTTTAAATTTGTTCACCAATTTTCGTATTGTCTTGTCTATTGGCCCCGGCTTATGAAATCTCCTTCTAAACTTCTCTCTGATGTCATTGTATTTCTTTCCCTCGATTCGCCAAATTACTATTGCCACACGCTATTCTGTATTCATTCTAAGGGCTTCTGAAAAGAAAAATAGAAAAAAATAATTATTTCACAAAAATAGATCCTGACTTTATGTACACCCTGTATATATATATATATATATATATATATATATATATATATATATATATATATGAACATCGCTCCCACCAGTGCCAAAACCCACAACTTCTTGAAGATAAAGTGAGGGCGCTAGCCACTACACTATGATGGAATAAAAGTTAATATAACCTGTCATACATTTAAACAACCGAGAAAGCGCATAACACCTTCGCGTCCAGAGCCATTTTAAATGAGACTCTTGAAAACAAGTAACTGTACTTCTTCACATATTCATTCAATTATTTATTTAGCAAAATTTATTTATTTATTTAACTGTCTAACCAGCGCAGTTATTAAATGCATGATTTTTTTCACTGCGGAATTTACCCCTGTTCAGGGCGTCCACGCGAGGGGGCACCAGGGGGCCAAGCCCCCCTCGTTTTTTCGTCAACTGCTTACAGATAGATTTTATCATAAACCCAAAATCCAGTCATAATATTTGAAGATAGTAATTGGTTACTATATATTATTAATATTGTATAATTTCCCATATTGTTGATATGAAGAGAAAATCGTGTGATTAAAATTAAAACATGTACAATTTGTTGTGGAGAACGCGACTACGAGATCGTTAGGAAGGATATCTTGTATCATACATTACTTAAAGAGCTCAATACTGTCTTCAATAACCTTCTCAGTCCCATGACAATTATTTATATGTATATTATGTAAGAATAATAAACTTGTATATCTACCAAGTTATTGTGTATCTGGTTTCACCCTAATATCATGGACATACAAAGGATGTCTAAAAAAATCCTTATTTTTCAGTATTTGAAGCCCTATAATTTGCCCTCCTAACTGTCTCCAGAAAGCAGGAAATGCTGTTCCAGACAACTTAAATTTTAAAAATTTCCCGGAAGCATGCCCCCGGACCCCCCTAGAGCTCGTAAATACTTGTGTCCCCCCCTGTATCTGGAAGTTCCCCCTTACTTAATTAATCCTGTGGACGCCCCTGCCCCTGTTATGAACCCTTTATATTTCAACGACTGCTATATAAAATCGGTACCAGATAACGAACAAGTGTTTACGTTTCTCAATACTATTATATCTTAAACAACTAAGTACACATATTTTTAAAAGAACTCTTTTGAAGATCATCCGTACATTGTAAAAGTTCCTAAAGTATTCAAGATAAAGTACATGTACAGTCCCCTGCAATAGTCGCGCTCCACCCTGTGTAGCCCTCTCCGAGATATGGTAGCAAAGCAGTCCCTCTTTCTTCCTCACTCCTCCCCCCCCCCCTCAGGTGTTGTCAAAGTAATACTTTTATTTTTTGAAAACTAATGACTGAATAAATGTATTGTTCACTG
The DNA here is from genome assembly GCA_023014485.1 of Bathynomus jamesi. Lineage (NCBI taxonomy): Eukaryota > Metazoa > Arthropoda > Malacostraca > Isopoda > Cirolanidae > Bathynomus > Bathynomus jamesi. Next base: position 100,916 of record JAJOZX010012819.1, on the reverse strand, counting down.
TAGTTTTGGTGGTAATGCTAGGACGACTATGTATTTTATTTATGCATTATTCCTAAATTTAGGGGATAGAGTAGTTAAGTTATTTCACAAACGTGGGATACTATAAAAACTTTCAATCATAGGAGTTTGATGTGGCCATGTTACAGTTAAAGTGTTAGATAAGTTGCAGTATCGACTTTTCCTCCAGGCAATAACATTTCTGTTTAAAGTCCATGCATCATCAACAAATGATTATCCAGAAAAAGGTTTGAACTATGCTATCATAATCTCTCCATGGATAATTTTTTATTACAAAAATAAACATGAATCCAGTAAATTTAGGGATTTTCTTAAGAACATACAAAACATAATGTTCAAATTATAACGAAATGACAATTGTTCGAGTAAATAAGTATATATTTACTACATCACAATCATAACTTTACTGAATGCAGTATTTGGTCCATCCTCCATTATTATTAATGACCTTTCGTAGCCTATTTGGAACAAATGCCACGTGATTGTAGACGACTTATGGGTTTCTGCCGAAACGTTCCCACTCTGCCATGGTGTGTTCCAGCAGGTGCCGAGATGCCCACTCCTGCCCAGGCTCCCAAGCATTAACCACATTTGCCCATACATTTAATCATATTACCTTAAAATATACACTGCTTGACCTTCATTAAGTCATTTTCTTGAAAGCATATTCTGGGTAATGAAAATAATTTAGTTGTATTACTTACCTGCATAAATATAATCCGCTCAGGATGGGGTAACCCTGTCAACACCTCGGGTTGGGCCGTCCAAGTTACGTCACTACCATATACGAGTCGTAAGGCGTTTCCCTTTTACCCTATTTTAACCCATTTCTTATATTTGCTGTCACCTCTCGGAAAGGGCTATACAGGGGTGGAGCGCGACTATCGCGGGGGATTGTACCTAATTTTTTTTTTAACTCTTAGCGTTCTAAGTAATAAAGAGTTCCGAACAGTGGCCACTTAGGTTCCCTTTTTGCTATATAGGATCAAAAAGAGAGCCAGAAGTTCCCGATTAATGTCTTTGTTTTTCCCAATCTGGAACCTAATCCAGAGAGGAACCTTTCTTTAACTAATTTTGACACGTAACAGGTAACCAAACGTATTAAAATTCTCATGTCATACATACACGACACGAAAACTTTCAACCATTTGCCTACATCGTATACAGGAACTACTAAAAATTTCCATTTTTATCCTAAATTGCAATAAAACTTCAAAATTTCCTACTTACATTGAAAACTTTCTGAAGTATTTTGCAGTTTTGCGTGAAAAACAACACCGAATTTTTATTATGTATTAATTACGCTTTTTTAAGACAATAAATCCATATTTCATCGGTGCTCTTTTCATACAATATTGCTACTTCAGGAATGTCTATTATATATAAAATACAAAGAAGGGCCGGCTATCAGAGTGTATCCTGCCCGCCAACAGAACGTATCATGCAGGCCCGCATGAGAAAATCGAAATCTTATTCTTTCCTTCCCTCTTCAACGCTTTTCGCTAATTGGGGTGATATACGTTACGTATATATATATATATATATATATATATATATATATATATATATATGTTAAGCCCTCCTTTTATGGCCCTGGGGTGGTTCGGAGTCGACGGGGGTTCTGGTTGGGAGGCAGCAACGGATATTTCTTCTATAACATTCTAATTCTTTTCTCTCGCTATAGGGTCGACAGTTGTTAATTCTTCTCTTTCTATAATACTCTGATACTTTCTCTGATACTAAAATTATCGACTTTTCTTTTATAACTTATCGACTTTACTGGCTAAGTTCTTCTGAAGAGAGCCCAACTCGAAGGGGAAAATAAAAAGTTTTTCTTACTGTAATTTACTGCTACAATGTTACAGGTAATGCTCTGAATTTACAGGGGTAGAGGTTCGACCTCTTTCGACCATGGCTCAGGCCGGAATCTAAAAAAAATTAAGGAGGCAAGGGGCCTCTGCCCCCTCCTCGCAGCGAGGCTGCTAACAAGGGAGTCTCGTAGTAGTGACCAAAGAAGAGTGAAGTAATGAAGTGAAGTTAATTTTACAATTACATGTATCATATAAGTCTAAATGTTGGGGGAATGCAGTTGAAGGTTAAGTTCCCCCCTTTTAAACACATGATCAGATGAAAGATTCCAAATAAAAATTAAAAAAATTAAAAAATAAAATAATCGTATTTTTCGCCGAGTATACATTTCTGAAGGCGATATAATTTCGTAGTAGTACATGAGTACAGTCTAAGTACATCATTGAGTAAGTATTAATTTTGGTTAATTACCGTCATTAAAATACATTAATTACACTATACTAAACTACTATCATTAATTACAGTTTCGTTAAAGTACGGTACATCAATTACATTATATTAAAGTATTACATTTAATTACAATTTTGGCAAATTGTTAATTGACATATCTACTACTGAAGTAATCTAAATAGGTGATACAATTGATATAATGAAGGGAGTTAACCGTTGTTCTATAATTTAAAGGGGATTAACAACAATGTTATATATTTATAGTTAACAATAATTACGCCAAATTTTGTCAAATATTATTAAAACCTGAGTTTGAAAGTCTAATTAGCCAGCGATGAGGAAAGCGGACAAAAAATACGGTGTACTTTTCATTGGAAGTACACGGACATTTATGATATCGTAATACATAAGTAATATAGAATTTTAATGACAATTAGGTAGAAGTAGTAAGTACAAGTAATGAGAACGGGGATAACTATGTGACGTAAGCCGGTAACGAACTAGTGGCCAGGCAGGGAAACAATACAGTATATTATAATAATATAACATACAACATAACACCTTATGTTATAAATTTGTAGCAGAAGCAAGAGAGAGGATTTCGAATTCAGATGCCTGCTTTTGGCGACGTCATCGAAATTCGAACACCCTGAATCAGCATGAATGAGCAGCTTGCGAGAGGTGAACGCACTAAAAAAAAATAATAAAAAAAAATATACATGCAAAATTGCACGATTTTGAACGAACAGGTACAGAGGCATAAAGTTTCGTACCATTTCGTAGACTGACACGAGTAAAAAATGAATATTTAATAAAAATTGATATAGGGTAATGGTCAAGATAAGATATGGAAATATGGATACGACTTAAACCATAGGAATGGTAGGTCGCATGGTTGTGACACTGCAAAAAAAATAGAAAGCAACAAATAAATTTTTTATCCAAACTCGCGTTAAGCGATTTTGGTTCTTATGTAAAAATGAATATTGATTATATCCATTGTTCATTTTTACATATATATATATATATATATATACTACAACTCAGAATGGTACCCTGAAAAACTTTCATGTTACACACAGACCGTGCATGGAACAAGGAACTCTTCTGCCCACGTTAAGCTTCCATTATGAAAAGAAAAACTTTAGTATTTGCCATTTCCCATCACTTATTCGGACTATAGTGGGTTTAATTATCCCAAAAGAGTTCTTTGTTCCATGCACGGTCTATGTGTAACATACACAGTGTGTGTGTGTGTGTATATATATATATATAGTAGTGATTGGGGTTGCTTAACCTCCTTCGCAACATCTAAGGTTTAGGTGGGATCCGAACCAAGGGTCAATACATAATCTGGAAACGGAGGACGGTCTCCCATCCAACTACTACCCAGACCCAATGTCGCTTAACTTTGCTGATCAACGGGAAGCGGTGTTACAACATTGGCCACGACGTAGCTCATGTATATACTGACTAGTGATCACTGACTACTAATCCATCGGCCCCGGGTTCGATTCCCGGCGAAAGCAGACGGGGCGCAGCTTACCCGGCTGTTCATCCTTCCAGAAAAAATAGGTTGGGAAATAAATGGGGATCAAGTAAAGATAAGCACCCCCAGCCTTCTTTAATTAGCCTTATAAGGCTAACTAACGAAAATATCACGACCTAACCTAACCTAACCTAACCTAACCAATCGTTAACCTCGTGTTAACGAGGCACCGGCGCTCCTCCTCGCGACAGTCTCGTCGCAGTATGTACACAGTGAGACGGAAGAAGAGAAAGAAGGATAAAGACATAAAGAAAGGTTTACCAGTGACTCAATTGAAACATTTGGAGGATATTGTTTTCACTTTAAGCAACTGATATTCCAATTCCACAGTAGTATTGTAAAACATTTACAAAAACAGGATTGGTTGGGAAAACATTCATTCCTTTTACTCAGTTTATTAAGCAACGTCAAATTTTGAGAACAATAGCTACATTATAAACAAATACGAGGGTGGGTGGGTGCCTTCACTCGAATAATTCTGGATTGTGTAGAGGTAGCCAGATAAAACCGGTTTTGTGTTGTAACTTGATATCCCCACACCATTTCAGATTGTGTAGAGGTAACCAGATAAAACCGGTTTTGTGTTATAGCCTAATATAGCCTACACTCATTCCAAACGTTGGTTCAGTATCGATTACAATGGAAAGGAGTAAAGATGTTCGCTTCAAGCAACGTGCCGTAATTGAATTTTTGACTGCGGAAAATGTTGCTCCCATAGACATTCATCGGCGAATGCAAGCTGTGTACGGCAAACAGTGTGTTGATGTGAGTGAGTACCGTTCGACGTTGGGCGAGGCAGTGTAAAGAAGGAGAAGCAGGGCAAGAAGATTTGCGAGACAAACCGCGAAGTGGAAGGCCTGTAACCAGAGCTGGGCAATAAATACATTGAATGTATTTAAATACTAAATACTAAATACATGGGAGAAATGTATTTAAATACTAAATACTAAATACATTTTACGAATGTATTTAGATACTAAATACAAAATACATCAATTGTATTTAAATACATTTGTAAATACATTTTAAATACATGCACATTTTAACATATGCATTCACTAATTCATGAGTAACAACAATATTAAATGCTTGATAAAGGATAAAGAAATAGTACAATCTAATTTCCGATTATATATTTCCCTTTCTAGAACAAAACAAAAACAAAAGAACTTAGAACTTACGATGTTCAACCAGTGACATATTATACTCATTATATCATTGCAAAATGAGTAACAATTAATGAGTAGATGAGACATAAACGTAAACATAAGACGTAAACATAAACATAAGGCACCTTACGAATTCTCTTTTATTTCACGGTTGCTGCGGTTCAAAACCAATCTTTCAAAAGTTTTGTCTGAAAGAGTTTCTTTTGGGAGTCAAAGTGATTCCCGCGAATGAGAATATTCGCTCTACCGGTGCCGAAGATGGTAATGTCGTGTTATAGCGGAGGAACAGTTTTTATGAGAGGATGTTTTCCCAAACTGTTGAAACATGAACCATGCTGTACTACACTGTCGACGCGTCGTACTGTGCTAGTACAGAACGTGTATTAAACCAGTAAAAGTATTTACATTTTTATATTTTGAGTATTTAAATATATTGTATTTAAATACTCATTAAAGTATTTAAATACTATATTTAAATACATGAAAAACTGTATTTATAAATACAGTTCTAAATACACAAATGTATTTAAATACAAATGTATTTAAATACTGCCCAGCTCTGCCTGTAACGGCAACCGACGAGTCTCATCGGAATTCGGAACTACGTTGACGAACTGATTCGTGGAAATCGTCGCATTTAATTAAACAAAATGAAATTGCTGCAATGCTCGATATCTCCAAAGAGCGAGTGGGACAGCACGAGTGGTGTTGCGGTGGACATCTTCAAAAGAAGATTAGACGCCTGGCTCAGAACAATCCCAGATGAGCCGGGCGTACCTGGCTATGTGAGGTAGAGGGTACAAGAAATCAACTCTCTACTTCACCAGGCCAACTTGAGAGGAGGGGAACTGTAAGTTAGGAGACCAACAGAGGGACTGGGCACCACATATTTGCTGTGCACAGTGCAATGCAATGTTAATAGCTTGGATGAATGGTAAAAGAAAAGCTATGCCGTTCTCAGTCCCCATGGTTTGGCGTGAGCCGAAAAATCACTTCAATGATTGTTATTTTGTTTGACAAAGATTGCTGGTTTCACAAAGAAAAACAAATCAAAGATCACGTACCCAAACTGCGAATCAGCAATGAAACCAGTACCACATGATGAAACAAATCCACCACCAGTTCCACCAGCAACGATAACAGACAGCAGTTCATCTGAAGATTCTGCTAGTGATATAGAAACAGGGAAAGATGGCATATATGTTCCAGATGCAAATATTTCCCCACATTTGTTAAGTCAAGCGGAGTTAAATGACTTAGTGCGCGATTTGGAATTACCAAAAGAAAAGGCAGAGTTGCTTGGTTCAAGACTTCAAGAATTTAATCTTCTCCAACCAAACACCAAAGTTTCCCATTTCCGCCATCGCCATTTGCAGTTTTCATAATTTTACTTACAGGAAGAAAACGTTTGTTTCTGCCACGATATCAGTGGTCTGATGCAAGGGATTGGCTGTCGCTATGATCCAAAAGAATGGAGACTGTTCATTGACTCTAGTAAAGCTAGCCTTAAAGCTGTATTACTGCACAACGGCAATGAAAAACCTTCAATACCTGTAGCACATGCCACTGGCCTTAATGAGACTTATGAATCGATGAAACTGCTGCTAAGACTCATCAAATATAAGGACCACACATGGAATATTTGTGGCGACCTTAAAGTTGTATCATTACTTCTTGGGTTACAGTTGGGCTACACAAAGCATATGTGCTTTTTGTGTCTATGGAACAGCAGAGTTGACAAGAACCACTACAAAAAACATGATTGGCCATCTAGAACTGAACATGTTGTTGGTAAATACAATGTGAAACACCCAGCACTTATTGACCCTCAGAAAGTACATCTTCCACCACTTCACATTAAACTTGGCCTTATGAAAAATTTCGTGAAGGGTATGGATCATCAAGGTAGTGGTTTCCAATATTTAAAGGATAAATTCAAAGGAATATTGACAGATGCTAAGCTAGAAGCTGGAGTTTTCACTGGACCACAGATCCGCAGTGTCATCCACGACTCATCGTTTCCATCTAACCTAAATGAGAATGAACTAGGAGCATGGACATCTTTCGTTGAAGTTGTCAAAAATTTTCTTGGAAACCACAAAGCTGAAAACCACCGTAAACTCGTAGAAAACATGCTTAAATCTTATGAAATAATGGGATGCAGAATGTCTTTGAAAATTCATTTTTTACATTCTCATCTTGACTTCTTCCCGGCCAACCTTGGGGCTGTAAGTGACGAGCAAGGTGAGCGCTTCCACCAACAGATCTCAGTTATGGAAAACAGATACCAAGGTAATTTCAACCCAAATATGATGGGAGATTATTGTTGGTTCCTGCAGAAGGAGAGCTCGTCATCCTACAAGCGACAAAGGAAGAGGACACACCAAAGTTTCACTTAAGAACAGGAATTTGCCTTTCAGTAGTAACAACAAAATACTAACGCGCTTTGGGTGGATGGTTGGGCGCAGGGGTGGTAACTCCGCCAGCGGAATTCCGCTGTCTGTCTTAAGCCAGAATAAAGGAGGAAAGACATCCCTGTTCACTAATTATTTAAGTATGCTTAACATAAAACGTGGCACGGAAAAGTAGCTTAGACGGCTTTCGTAATAGAAGCGGGTGAGAAAAAAATGAAAAATAGGGGTTTTCGGTTACACAAAATCTGGACGTGATAGAGAAATTTTGATATCAGATCTGAAATCAGCATCAGCGCTTTAGTAGGAATCAGTAGTTCACGTGTCTGTAACAAAAAAAAAGTTGAAATTTGTTGCCTAGTGTAATAGGCCATGGGCTGAAATATCTTTTGGGCCGTAAGTTTGAACTTTATGCGCTTCACATAACCGGAGTTTTCCAGTTTGAACCTCCCCTCCTTGTATAAAACCGTTTTTAAACCTCCCTTGTATAAAACCGCTTTTAAACGCCCTTATATAAAACCGCTTTTAAACGCCCTTGTATAAAACCTATGGTTAACGTAGTTTCAAAAATGGCGTCTGACAGTGATGTGTGTCGTAAACAGAGAGCTGTTATCGAGTTTTTAACCGCAGAGAAGGAAACAGTTGAAAATATTTACAAACGTCTACAAAACGTTTACGGAAATGCTGTTGTTGATCGAAGCACAGTTGGACGCTGGTTTAAAGGTGTGAGATCATGGGAGAGGGGGAGAGCCAGCCTCGATGATGAGCCACGCAGCGGTCGCCCGGCATCGGCTGTCAAAGCTCACACTGTGCAACATGCTAACAGCACCATTCGATCAAATCAGCGCGTCACATACAACGAGATATCATTGGAGCTTGGAATTAGTGAAGGAAGTGTGAACACGATAATTCAGCAACTAGGATACTCAAAAGTGTGTTCACGGTTTGTTCCTCGCCAACTGACTGAAGATCACAAAGCCCAAAGAAAAGAAATTGCTTCTGAGTCGTTGGTTCGATACGAGAAAGAAGCGGATGACTTCCTTTCACGAATTGTGACTGTGGATGAGACTTGGGTACACCACTTTGAACCTGAAACAAAACGCCAATCCATGGAGTGGCATCACGCAGACTCCCCACGCAAGAAAAAGTTCAAAATGGCTCCCTCTGCAGGAAAGGTTAGGGCCACCATCTTCTGGGACATGAAAGGGGTGATTGTGGTGGACATTATGAAGAAAGGACAAACAATCAACTCAGAGGCATATATTGCTATCCTACAGAGACTCCAGAGACGTATAAAGCGAGTTCGACCAGAGAGAAAACTGGAAGACGTCCTTCTTTTGCACGATAACGCAAGACCACGCAACAGTTTGCAAACAAGAGAGGCCATCACAAAAATGCGCTTGACTGTGTTACCTGACCCTCCATACAGCCCGGATCTGGCACTTTCAGACTTCCATTTGTTTGGACAATGAAGGATGCTATTCGTGGAAGAAAGTTTCAGAGTGACGATGAGGTTGTTGAGGAGGTTAAGAGGTGGCTCCAGCGGAACCCAGCGGACTTTTACCAGCAAGGAATGAAGGCCCTTGTTTCGAGGTGGAGGAAAGCCGTAGAAAAGGATGGAGACTATGTGGAAAAATAAAAACTTGTAAAAAAGGTATGTAACTACTTGTGTACAAAATTTCTGGAATTTACAAGGAAACTTGGAAAGAAAAACAAAAGGTGGGGCAAAATATACTGAGTGGCCCTCGTATATGAAACGAGTGAAGTTTGCTGGTGTTAATAGTAGCAGTCATGAGGGTCGGAAACTGGCGCAGCGCTCAGGCCATCTACTGTGGCCCATTATTCTAACTCCTGTATTATTATTGCAGTATCACCGGGGTTCGAACCTACAAACTCAGTGTCGTCACTTCGCTTATCCCACTCACACTTGACGGTATCATTTGTTGCCATTAAAACCACGCCCACAACTACGCCCACCGTACTAATTTCTTAGACCTGATTGGTTATATTAGATCAAAAGGAGCTGTACTACGTACTGATTAGACATAGTTTTTCGTCGGAAACGAGGAAATAGTTTTTATTCTCACAATTTTCAGTAAAAATAAATAATGTCAAAATATTTCATGGGATATTAAACGAAACAAAATTCAAATATTGGTTTTTCAAAAAACATATGTTTCGTAACAGTGGGTATGAAAGGGACACAATTCATGATCTTACTGAAGACTCACGACAAACGAAGAAAGAACAGAATTATAAACAGGGGAATATTGAAGATGACCTGAAGGGATTAATCTGGTTTCAGTACATGAAAGAGAAAAACATATAAAAGGGTCTAAATATCTGGTCGTCGAGCTCATTGACTCCGCATACGGAAGCACCGTTAATCCTACGAAAACCAACGGTCTCCACAAAATACACTCTTGTAGGGTAGAGCTTTAGAAAACTCCTCGCTAGAAGTCTTCTGAAATTACTCAGAAGGTTCTCCTTGAGTGAGGAAAATAAAATCTTTTCTTCACAAATAAGATTTTCAATAGGAAACCCAATGTATGTGGAACGATTAGAATACCGCAACGTTGCCTTTAATTAAAGGATTATCTAATGAAGGGAAAAGGATTGTAAAAGAGGCTCAAGTCCTATAAAATAAGACGTAGTTTCTCTATAACTCTTTTACACTAAAAGATATAAAATGTTTATTTAACGGAGAAAGAGACGACGTATACGTAGAGCCTTACGTAGAGGAAAGAAAAACACCATTTAGTTACAAAAACCAAATATATAATTAACTTTTTAACAACCAAGCCAGATTGGTTAATTTAACCCAGCTAATTTTTCCTTATAACAAAATCCAAAGGGTGATTGTAACATCTCAAAGGTGAATTAATGAATTGCTACAGGCAAGTATTTTTTCTACATATTTATCGTCTTATTGTATGAAACGTGCAAGTATTTTATATTTTTTATGGGAAGGAGAAATGTAGAAAAAGTATTTCTGGTTTTATATGATTTAGTACCTCTTTTACAATTCTTATTCCGTTCCTAAATAATCCTTTAAATAAAGGCCAGATTAGGACGTTATATAATCGTCCTATAAGATTTCTTACTGGAATTCTTATCTGCGACGTAATATCTTTCATTTTTCACAAACGAAGGTTAAGGTAAGTCTTCTACGCAATTCTTGAAGACTAATAGCAAAAACCTTTTTATAGCTTTACCCGAAAACACACTATTTTGTAGGCAGAACCCTATTTGAGGGTATTCTAACATGCAGACATTTGAAGAGTCTTTTCAAACTAAGACAAAGGGAATTCAAAAAAATTATCGCATCTTTTTATAATCCTTATAAAGGATTTATTATTTGTAAAATAAGATTCAATAAATATAAGGTGATTACAAAGTATTTGTGCAACTTTAAACTTTAATAACTTTTGATGTACAACATATGACGCGTTCGGTGGAGAAGGGGCGAACGCAACATTTTCGAATTATGCCACAAAATGCAGTTAAAGTTTGTAAACTTTAAACCTTTGTATTTTTCCGGTTTATTGAAATGTTGTATGAATTTGAACACATATTTGAGTAATATATTGTTGTGTAATATGTCGATATAATAAAACGCCAAGAAATTTTACAATATTATTTATTGATAGCTTCTGATGTTAACTGGTGTAATCCATTATTTGGTCCTCTTCGTCGAATGTTGTATTACCTGCTTCAACTGTTTCGGTTTCTTCCAGTTCCTTTAACAATCTTGTATAATAGTTCACTGCAGTTGCAGGCATTAGGTCTGGTAATTCTTTGAGATCTTTTATTTTTTCCTTAGTTATTGGCAGCAATTGGGAATACTTTGGTTGCAGTGTCTGCTGGGCTAGATTGAATAAACTGACACTGTAGGATTTTTTCCCTTTCTGCAGTCTGACGGGATGGCTATTATCTGGGGTTGTGCGGTATGCAGTAGATATTACGTAGCCTTCTTTGTGTTGAAAGTCAAATATTAACTTTCTTGCATCTGTAAATTTAGTAGTTGTTGATTTCCTAATGACAATGCACGTTTTTAGGACGTCAAAATCGAGAAAATCAGCCTGTTTCATTTCTACAACAACGAAGCGCTGCGAAACGGCTGTAGTTATGGCCGTAACATAATCTTTTTTGGTGTAAATAATATTGCTGTAATTATTTTTTATATTTTGTTCAATTTGGCCAAATTGAGCATCACAGGGCATTGTCGAGTGACCAGAAAGTAGATAGATGTGTTCAATGTGAAGCAATGATGCGGAGTGAATTTCTCTGAGATACATTAAAACCTAAATTTTACCGTGAAAGAGTGCAGACTAACATCTAATTTTTTGCATAGGTAAAGCAAAGGTTTTAAAGGATAATTATACGACAAAAAACTCATTTTTCGAATTTTGTGGCGTTCGCCCCTTCTCCACCGAACGCGTCATATATTCCGCATGATTTCCTTCTTTCTGATCATAGAGACATAGACCATTAGAAATATTAATTAACTTTACCAATTTATGCGCAACACGACTTAACAAGAACTCAATAGGTAAGAATAATCGCGTCGATTGGTCCAATGTTAATATGCAGCAGAGAATAGAATACAAAGACAGAACAAGTCACCTCTTTAATAATTTAGAAATTTTGCATCTTGCCTGTAATAATCCTTGCTCAAATGATTCTCAGATAGATATTATAGTAAGATAATATCCCTGTTAAGAGAAGCAGGAAGCCCCGTGATTAAATCTTACAACTATCATACTAAGATTATTCCTGGATGGAATGGTTTTATTGCCCCCCTGAAGAGGGGAGTAGGGATAATCTTAAGATAGATTGCAACGAAACGATTGTGGGAGGGACAAGGGAAAATACTTTGATATTATTTTCTGAAGTAAAGGGGTTAATTAAAGAGTTAAAGACTGGTTCTGCGTCAGGGGTAGATGACTTATCGAATGAGCACTTAGAATATGCAAATGACGTAGTATGTCTCCATATATCATTGTTCTCTGCATATATCTTGTTACTCCGATTAAATGATTTCCTATGGACATCTCCTAATCAGTTTGACTTTAAAAGGTCCCACTCAACTGACCTGTGTATCTATGTACGTAAAGAAACAATATCTAAATACAATGACAGTAATTCAACTATTTATAGCTGTTTCCTAGATATAAGTAAGGCATATGATAGGGTGAACCATAATATTTTATTTGCAAAACTAGAAGACAGGAAGGTTCCCATGTACATATTAAATTTATTGAAATTTGGTATTCCCACCAATCTTTCACTGTTAGGTGGGGCAATGTACTATCCGAGTGTTTTGGCTCCTCTTGCGGGGTGAGACAAGGCTCCTTGCTCTCCCCTATGCTGTTTAATGTGTAGATCGACGGATTAATTGTTTCACTTAATGAGGCAACAGTGGGATGTTGTATAGATAACACAAGGATAAATAACTTAGTTTATGCCGATGATATGGTGTTAATAATTCCCTCTGTTAAAGGTCTGGATCGGCTACTAAAAGTCTGCGAAGTGTATTCGCAGAAACATGATATTCTTTTTAATGTTACAAAAACTAAGGTTATGCAATTTCATCCTAAAAGCTGTAATCAGCCAGCTGATATAAGGTTTAAAATGAATGGTGAAGTAATTGAGGAAGTACAAGAGCTTAAGTATTTGGGTCAAACTATTACCAGCTCCTTGAGTGATGACTCGGATATAAGAAAATAATCTCGAAGCCTGTGTGCTAAAGCGAATATGTCCATAAGGAACTTTCGATTCTATAGAAGTGAAGCTAAAGACACTCTCTTTCGTACTTTCTGCAGTAATATATACGGACAGCAACTCTGGATGAATTATAAAAAAGGTTCTGGTAGAACCCTAAATTTGCTGTACAACAGGTCTTTTAGACTATTACATAAATTACCCGCGAGATGCTCAGCTTCGCAAATGTTTGCTACCCGCAACGTCCCGAGCTTCCCGGAGGTAACAAGACGTGCTCAATACAGTATAATGCAAAGAATTAAAAATTCAACCAACCCGATCATCCAAGTTATCCATGAGTCCTGCCATTTATCCTCTAAGCTATGGACTTCTTGGTACGAAATCGTCTGTCTGTAGCTCCACTTAACTTCGACATTACAGTATTATTTCTAATCAATTGTATATATTTCTATCCTTAGCAGAGCTGGGCAGTAACGCGTTACAAATAACGGCCGTTACGTAACGCGGTACTTTTTTAGTAACGGTAGTGGTAACGGCATTACATTTCAAATCAAGTAACTCTTTCAGTAACGACGTTACTTTTTTAGGGAAATACATTCGTTAGTCTTACTCGTTACTTTTTTATCGTAGCTCGCAATTAGTTTCTTTCGATCCTCACTCATTGTTCATTAACCGTTAAAAATTTGTCCCTTCACTATGAGCGAGGTGTGCATGTTGGCCGTTGGCATGCTGGCAGCCTACCCTCATCCACCCTCTCCCTCTACACTGACAGCACTGTCAAAGTAAAAAGGCGAAGAACCCTGGAGCAGGGAGGAACCTAAGTTCAACAGAGGTTTCGTCATTCCTCTTATCTGGGCCTTCACGGCACGTTAGCTCTGCATCCTTCCCATCCACTAACTTTAAAAATATATTTATTAAACTTAACACTCCTATACCATCTAGTGCCGCTGTTGAGCAGGGGTTTTTTCTGTAGGGGAAGGATATACTGCGTCCGAAACGAGGCTCGCTCTTAGATGCAACTTTTGAGAAGCTTGTTTTCTTAAAGGTCAATAAAGATCTTTTGAATAATAGTCCTTAAGTTTGCATATTTAGCTAATAAATTTCAATTATCATTGCCATGCACAATAACTCATTTGATTCATTTCTTTAGTATTTCGTACTATTGTTTTGCAAAACTAAACTTTCCTGGTATATTCTAGCATTTGTAAATTAGTATCAATAGTATGCTACATCCTCTGTTATGTTGCAATTCCTAGTAATAAATCTTGCAGTAATTTTGGTTCACTTTTTTTGAAAATATTATGCCTTATAAGTCATAACAACGCAATGAAGGCATGCACAGACTTCATAGCCTATGCATTAACTAGTGGATACAAATCAACACATACTCGCACAAGCAAATGTTTATATAATATAACATTTTATGTATATATAAATTATAATATACCTATGCATATATAACTTATAATATATTTACATTTCATTAAAAGTAACGGTAACGAGTAACGGTGCGCACCGTTACTCGTTACTTTTTAAAAATGGTAACTGTAACGATAACGGCGTTACATTTAGACTGTAATAACGGTAACGGTAACGGCATTACATTTATAAAGTAACGAGCACAGCAGTGATCCTTAGTATATGAACTGCCATTGTGTTAATAATATTTGTCATATGGACTATAGTCTGCCAATAAACCTTTTCATTTTCACTTTCATTTTCATTATAGAAACGATAGAAACAAACTGTAAATGGCATATGAAAGCATAATTATTAGTTTTTTTAACACGCTACATTACAAATTTTTAGGCCTCAGCGATTTCATGAATTGCATTTGTGATCCTGACCGTGAGTTCATCTGACGAATGGGAAAGTCAACCGCCACAATTTCTGGTATCATGAAAGAGACTCAACAAAATTAATGTCTGGTGCGTTCGCAGAAAGTCATGCATACATTGATCTTTTCTTTTTTGAAAAACCAAAAGTCAGTGATGAACGTTAACTTGCAATGTTGCAAAACTTCATTATCTCTGAACTAAGACAATTAAATCTTTCAGATAGCATCTTCTTTCAGCAAGACGGGGCTCCTGCCACTATGCTTTGAATGTGTAAAAGTTCTTGAATGAAGTCTTCCCAGCCAAGTGGATCGGTAAGTGGACCAACTGCTTGGCCACCTCGTTCACCTGACCCGTCCCCACTGGGCCACTTTTTATGGGGCCATGATAAAAGTGTTGTTTACTCATTAAAACCACATTCTTCGGATGAACTTATGCCAAGCTCACAAACGTAATTCATGAAATTACTCAGGAGCATCTAGAGAATGTTTACGGGTCTTTGGAAAATCGGACTGAACGATGTATTGAGAAAGATGGCGGTTATGTTGAGACCTAGACATTTGTAATGTAGTGTGTTAAAAATTTGAATAATTGCGCTTCATATGATGTTTACAGTTTTTTTTCATCATGGGTATATCAAAAGTTACTAAAGTTTGAAGCTGCACAAGGACGTTGTAATCAGCCTATATGAATTAAAAAATAATAATGCAAATAATTTCGGATCTTTTCGGTTTGAAGCACTGTGGAAAAAACAAAAGAAAATAATATTTCTAGGTAGAAAATGTATATATTTGTTAAGAACAGTACATTTTATGGTGGATAAATGGAATACAACCTAACCTAACCTAACTTTCTTACATGTACCATGTTTGTGCCGAAACAATTCTAATACATCCAATGAAAATCGGAGGTCCAAACTGTACAGTTGAAATAGATGAAACATTCGTTTGGCATTAAAAGGACACAACTAAAGACTTATTTGAGAAAATTTTACAAGACATTTCCCAATTTTCAATCTATTTTAGTTAAACTACTAAACATTTCTCCGCCATAAAATGTACTTTTCTTAACAAATATATACATTTTGTACCTAGAAATATTATATACAGTACAGGGTGGGCCGTAAGTTTCCATACATAGGAAAAATAAACATTTTTTTATGGACAACCATTTTTATTTATATAATATGCTCTACATGGTTGCCATTGTTTTGAAAACACATTTCAATACGTGTTCCCCACTGTTGATGAACACGCATTAGCACAGTTGACGTTATGCTTGTAATGGCGTTGGTGATACGTTCCTTTAGATGATTTATGTCTCGTATCTTTTCCTGATACACCATGGCCTTCAAGTGCCCCCAAAGATAGAAATCAAGGGGGGTGAGATCTGGGGATCTGGGAGGCCACTCCACAGGACCACGCCGACCAATCCAAGCATCCGGAAACTGCTGATCCAAATACCGACGCACGTGAAGACCATAATGAGGTGGAGCTCTATCTTGCTGGAAGTAAACTGGGAAGTTACCTTCCTCGTTTAGCAGGGATGGGAAAATCTCTTCTTGCAACATGTTAAGATACCTTTCGGCATTAAGATTTCCACTGACAAAAATTGGTCCAATAATTCTGTCACCCCATATCCCGGCCCACACCATCACTTTACCGGCACCTTGCATCTTCGTCGGACTCAGCCAGTTAGGGTTAGCATTACTCCAATAACGTATGTTTTGCCGATTAACCTCTCCATTGACGTAAAAATTTGCTTCATCAGTAAACAAGATCTTACGTCAAACGCATATTCTTAGGGTATCTGAAACATAAAAACAAACGTTTAATTTTTCCTATGTATGGAAACTTACGGCCCACCCTGTATATTTGCTTTTGCTTTTTTTCAGTGCTTCAAACGGAAAAGACTCATAATTTCTTTTGCAATTCGCAAATTTTCAATCACTTACAGTTAATTTTGCTTATTGAAACTGTAAAAGTCCAGTTTGTTTTCTGAACATCGGACTATATAATTTTAGCCACTAAACTGTGTCTGTTCACATCCTTTTATTTTAAATTATGTTCTCGCATTTATCAGCTTCAAGAAACCGTTTTTTTAGTGTTTAAATGTCATTCACAATTTCTTTTATATTCTTCAGTGCTGAATACAATTTACTCGTAGTACGTCAAGCAACTGAAAATATTCGGTTTATTTAAAGAATGTTGGATCCACCGCATGATTCAACTATTTCCTCATCACAAATAACAAATGCTAATCTGAAAGATGTATATAATCAAATTTTGCTAAAAAGGAAAAAAAAACATCTCCAGAAGTAGATTAAAAGAATAAAGTTAAATAAATAATTAAAGACTTACGAGATCAGCAGAGTCGCATGCAAAAACTGACCTAAATTTCTTTCATTCCGGGTTATTAAACAAACAAAACAATTGGTAATTTCGTGAAATGCAGTATTAATAAAATGAAGTACATACACAACCGTTTGAAGGATAGAATTACGAGATTTATTCAAACATAAAATTTTCGTTGAATGCTAAATGAAAAATTTAGATCCCAAGAATTTCTTTCATTAACCATTCATTGAGGGACGCCCCTCGGTGCATAATGTGAATACCTCTTATTTTGTGCATTCCATTTTAATTCGAAGTGTCGCGTTAAGATCCTTCATCCTTCATCTCATATAACGAGACTCATAATAATCTATGATCGACAACGCTTCTGTTATTCAAATGATGAGAAGGGGAGCCTGCTCGGAGATAAAACATTCAGTTTTGTTGTTGTTGTTTTTAAATATGTTTGTGATCGTAAAACAAAATTTATATATTTTTCTCCCATAATGTGCAATACAATTCGAAATCAGTTGCATCTTTTCTCAATAGTTATTTGAAAAGAAAAAAGTTTACAAAATCACCCAATAACTTTTTTTTTATGTGTGTGTGTGTGTGGTGTGTGTGTGTGTGTGTAAATGGGAATTACTAGTCAATGAGGAATTAGAACTAATTTTAACAAAAAGGGTTTTCGAGGTAGCCTAAGTAAGTGATTGACATTTTGTCTCAAATTACAAGTAGTGACTTTAAGGTCTGACAATAAATAAATCCATTTTTATTTATACTTTAAAACATATTTGGACTTTTTTCAAGAAATTCAACAACCTTTTTTTCCTTTATAAAATGTTTGTTCAATATTCTGTTCAGATAGAAGTAAATGGTGTTAAGTGTAATAGTATAAAGTTAAATACCTTTATAGAATATTGAAGCTCATTAACTAATGTTTATGTTTTTGTCTTTTATGAATTTATTAACTTAATTTCATTCCTTTACGAACATCTCGTGTATAACTTCATATTGTAATACCTTTTTACTCCACAAAAATAAACAATTTTTTAATTTTTGTTTTACTATTACTACTACTGTTACTATTACTACTATTACTGTACTACTGCAACTGCTACTACTACTACTATCGTTCCTAAAAGATTTTATATAAGAGTTAAATGTCAGTTACCCATTTCAACGTAACTTTTATGCAGATCTGGAACAGTAACTGTTTAAAAGTAACGCGTTACAGTTACAGTTATTTGCCTATGAAAGTAATTAGCTAAGTTAAAGTTACTGTACTAAGAAATGTAACCCAGTTACAGTTACAAATAAAGAGTAACGGAGTTACTTTGAAGTTTCTTCAAGTTTCCTTACATTTCAAGGATGTGGAGTTTTCACAAGGTAAAAAAAAACCCAGCTTTTGCAAATTAATTAGCGATAACTATATACTAATATGCTTACCCACAGTTATATGAGAAAAACTTTTTATTTAATCGGTGGATTTCTTAGACAATATATATATATATAGATATTATATATATATATATTATATATATAATTAGATATAATATATATATATTATATATATATATATAATATATATATATATATATATATGAAGTGAGGCTCTTTTCGAGTAGGTGAAGGTTTCAAAGTTGTTTTGACGTTAGTTTTGGTAAACAAGATTCAGGCTCTACGGATGGTTCTGATAGTTCGAGAGCATGCGCTTGAAAACAGGTGGGTGGGCTTTATTCTAATAACGCATGTTGTGGAGAGGCTGCACCTGAACTCGAAATGAAATCTGGAGTTGTAGGTGAAGGAGAGCGTGAAGGAGGGCTCTACACGAAAGCTTGTGGTGATGCTCGCTGGAGCGATATATATATATATATATATATATTATTATATATATATATATACACCCGCATACAAAAATCGAGTTCATGCCAGAAATAAGTAAATACAAAATATGAACCATGACGAGATTAACATCTATATTAGTTGCCATGGAAATGCCACATATGTATATTGGATCGTAGCAATAGTGAAAATTTGTGCGTAACTATCGTCATACCATTTCACATTTCAGATACGTCCGAGCTTGAAGTGTTGTTTCAGAACTAAAGAAATCATGCATACGAAACTAATGTGTAGGTTGTAGGTTAATTATATAGGGGGCGCGGAGGTAGACAGAACGTAATTAAATCGAACCGGAATTAATCGACTATATTAACCGTAATTAAGTCTTATTTTGAATCGTTTAAGTAGAATAATATCGAATTAGAGTTAAATCTCGATATATCCAATTCACTTACGTCATTATGATATAGGAATTCTATTTTATCTTCGCCTAAAATATCCTCCCGATCTCCTGGGCCTCACATCTTTACGTCCGAAATTTGATTTGATAAAAATGGATCCAACATTTAAAGGTCGGTTATGTTTCTCGCAGACGAAGCCTTTCAATGTCAGTGGAAAAGTTAACGAAGATAACTGCTGAATTTGGGGACGAGATAATCCCCACGAAGTGTGAGGATATGAGTTAATTAATGCGTGTTGTGATTTTACGCAGGCAAAATTTTATCATGGAACTGCTACGTACGAGTTACAGGTAACAATGGGTAACACCGTTTCCCTATAAACGAAGTGCAGACACTGAGGTCAGGGGCTCGAATTCCGGTGTTGGTTACAGAAATGAGCGACATTAGTTGGCCTGAGCGCTGTGCCAGCTTCTCTACCTCCTGACTGATTTATTACACGTAACAAAAATTACAATGCACAACTACTACTACTACTACTACTACTACTACTACTACTACTACTACTAATAATAATAATAATAATAATAATAATAATAATAAAAATAACGAAGTTAAAATTTACTTTCTGGAATCCTGTTTTTGCATTATCCTTTCCTTCATATTTTTCAAACTTTTCCAAACTTTAAAAGATATTTTCATTACCTTTTAGTTTATAATCAGATATAAAACTGACGTTTTCTTCCTTGCCCAAATCTGTTTCATGGTAAACGTGAAAAGTTGTAACAAATTTTTACTCAAATTTTTATAAACAAAAGCTTTTAAGATATCGAAGACCATCAAGGATATATATCAGTGGCGATTCTTAATGAATGCAACGCATGCAATGCATGCGCGTTAAATATGTTCTCTTTTCAGATGTAAGTAAGGATTATAATTGACAAAAATAATTTTCAGAAACTAAAAATAGGCTAAGGCTTCAATCACGCATGTACTGGCTATTGGGCGGTGTAAGCAAAATTATGTCTTATTCATTAGACAATTAAGAACATTTTCTGTACACAGATCGAAATACTTGTAGCTAAAGCATTCACTAATTCAGTCTGGGTACAGAAAAATGTTCTTAATTGTCTAGTGAAATAAGACATGATTTTGTTTACACCGCCTTGCCTTGGGCAATTTTTTAAGGAGACTTCTCACTATCCATAAGATATATTTTTGAGCCTCATAGCTAAATTCAAAAGGCAATATGTTTTAAAATATGCTTAGAAAATTTACTTAATATTTTTACTAAAAATAATTAAAAAGCTTTGTTCTGATTTTTTTTTAATTAATGAAAATAATACGGCATGCATTCAGTTTTATAGGTGCATTCAAATTCTGTTAGTCGTGGATACGACGATTTAAACAATTTACATACTGCAATTTCTCGCCATGAAAAATCTCTTGCTCACATAAATGCATTGTTGATCTTAAAACATTTGGAAAGTCAGAAAGAATTGATTTAATACTCGACAAGCAGAAATCAGTTGCATTTCCAGACATAACGAAGAAGTTAATAAGAATCGAGAAATTTTGAAACGTTTGATTAGGATAACATGTTTTTTAGGTATGCAAGAATTAGCATTTCGCGGTCACAATGAAGAAGAAAACGCTGACAATAGGGGTAACTATATTGAATTGGTATTTTGTATGGGAGAATTCGATGAAAAGCTTCAAAACCATTTAAAAACTGCGACTGTTTTTAAGGGAACATCATCTGCTATTCAGAATGACATAATTCAATCTATTAGTGCAGTTATGTTAGAACAAAAAACGTGAGCTTATCGACTGCATGTATGTGGCGATTTTATTAGATGAAACATCTGATGTCAGCTGTTTTTCTCAACTCTCTACTGTTGTTCGTTATGTTAATAAACATGGAGAGATTTGTGAACGATTATAAAATTCAATGACGTCAGCAATGATAGAAGTGCAGGAGCGATTTCTGATTTATCTATAAGGCAACTAGGTGAACTGGGCTGTTTGAAAAAATTAGTGCTCAAACCTACGACGGTGCTGCTGTTATGGGAGCGATCTTAATGGAGTACAAACAAAGATTAGAGAAACTGTACCAGAGGCTATTTTTCTTCACTGCTACGCCCATAAACTTAACCTTGTTTTATCCCAAGCTGTCGCTGAAATTTCCGAATGTAATAATTTTTTTTCAGTATTAGGAAGTTTGTCATAATTTTTCAGCAGTTCAACTAAGCGAACTTCAATGCTTGACAAAGTTGTTGGAAAGCGTTTCCCTAAACTGGCTCCAACGCGGTGGAACTATCATCTCGTCTAGTTGAAAGAGTTAAGGAAAATAAAGAAGATATAATAGATCTTTAAAAAGCATTCTTGAAAACCCAAAGAAATTTGATGAAAAAACAAAAATAGTGCACGCGGATTGCTTGCTGGTATCGATACTTTCGATTTTTAATTTTTTATTAGAAGTATTTTCTTCAATTTTTCCTTTTACTGAATATCTATTTAATGTGCTGCAAACAAAATCTATGGATATTGTGTATAGCTCAATCACCGTTGAAAGCACTATGAAAAAAATCAAACAAATAAGGGATACAAAATTTGCAGATATGTGGGACTTGATAACAGAAAGATGGTGAACTGTATGTAAAAGGAAACAGAGTCTTTCTCCACAAGAGAAGTATAGTCAACTATTTCATGAAATATTCGATAATATACTTCTTCAAATGAAAGAGCGTTTCAGTTCAATGGAAAAATTGGAATTCATTGAGCTTTTAGATTGCAAAAAATTTGAGTTCTATGATGTTACTTTCCCAGAGAGAGCTTTTGAATCTTTGAAAAGAAGCTACAATTCATTTTTGAGTTTCCTCGTCTCCGTTCTGAATTGTGTTTTATATTCGCACAAATCTTTTGCCAAAAAGAATGTTGCTGAGCTCCTAAAATATCTACTGGAAAGCGAAATGCACAAAGGTCTTAAGGAAATATATAAATTGACGAATTTGATTCTAACTATACCAATATCGACAGCAAGTGTTGAGCGATCATTTTCTGCGCTTAAAAGAATTAAAAGTTATTTACGGAGTTCCCAAAGTGAAGAAAGGCTATCTAATCTTGCCTTAATTTCAATTGAAAAAAATTTCCTCAAGAAGCTTATGGAGAATCGAGAGTACTTTTACAATTTGGTCATCGAAGAATTTTGCAGGAAAACTAGGAGAGCAGAATTTCAATTCAAATAATGCTTCACAATTATTTAAGGTAAATTTTAAATTGTCTTTTTCTTTAGATCAATTCGGTAACTACTATATATAAATATGTCTAATTTTTTGTTCGCATATTTAAGCCTAACATTAAATGAACTTTCCTTCAAAAGGTCCCCAAAAGTTTGTAAAACACCTTTAATTTGCTAAGTTCTATGTAAACAATATGCAAAGTTTGGGCAAGAGGGTTAGGCGGATGTTTTTCTTCCATTCCATAACATTGCATGCCTGAACAAAAATGTCACGAGTCGCCACTGATATATATATATATTATATATATATATAATATATATATATATATATATATATATATATATATATATATATATATATATATATAATGTGTGTGTGTGTGTCATCTCTAGATATTTATTACCTCGGCGGTGGAATCTTTTGAAAGGCAAAACTTTTGACAGGTGGACCAAATTCTCGAATGAAAATTTTTTCGAGAAAAATATTTGGAGTTCCACTTACAAAGACAACCAAATATGAAAATGCAGCACGAAAATATTTTTCGATGCGAACCACTACATTTTTCACGACGAAACAAAAACATATATATATATATTTATTAAAATTATTTTCTGCAAATAACACGTGAATGATATTTATGATGAAAATACCACAAAGGAAAATTAAAACACGAAATAGTGCTCAAGCGCTTTCGTCTAATGAGTGTTCCTGAGGATGCCATTAGACGAAAGCGCTTGAGCACTATTTCGTGTTTTAATTTTCCTTCGTGATTATTTTCATCTTTATATATATATATATATATATTGACAGTAATTCAACTATTTATAGCTGTTTCCTAGATATAAGTAAGGCATATGATGGAGTGAACCACAATATTTTATTAAAAAACTAGAAGACAGGAAGGTTCCCATGTACATATTAAATTTATTGAAATTTGGTATTTCACCAATTTTACCGTTAGGTGGGGCAATGTACTATCCGAATGTTTTGGCTCCTCTTGCGGGGTGAGACAAGGCTCTTTGCTCTCCCCTATGCTGTTTAATGTGTATATTGACGGATTAATTGCTTCACTTAATGAGGCAACAGTGGGGTGTTGTATAGATAACACAAGGATAAATAACTTAGTTTATGCCGATGACATGGTGCTAATAAGTCCCTCTGTTAAAGGTCTGGATCGGCTACTAAAAGTCTGCGAAGTGTATTCGCAGAAACATTATATTCTTTTAATGTTACAAAAACTAAGGTTATGCAAATTCATCCTAAAAACTATAATCAGCCAGCTGACATTAGGTTTAAAATGAAAGGTGAAGTAACTGAGGAAGTACAAGAGTTTAAGTATTTGGGTCAACTATTACCAGCGCCTTGAGTGATGACTCTGATATAAGAAAATAATCTCGAAGCCTTTGTGCTAAGCGAATATGACTATAAGGAACTTTCGTTTCTGTACAAGTGCAGCTAAAGACACTCTCTTTCGTACTCTCTGCAGTAATATTTACGGACAGCAACTCTGGGTGAACTATAAAAAAGGTTTTGGCAGAACTCTAAATATGCTGTACAACGGGTCCTTTAGACTCTTACATAAATTACCCCCGAGATGCTCAGCTTCACAAATGTTTGCTACCCGCAATGTCCCGAGCTTCCAGGAGGTAACAAGACGTGCTCACTGCTCAATACAGTCTGATGCAAAGATTAAAAATCAACCAACCCAGTTATCCAAGCTATTCATGAGTCCTGCCGTTTAGCCTCTAAGCTATGGAATTCTTGGTACGAAAACGTCTGTCTGTAGTTCCACTTAACTTCGATATTACTGTATTATTTCTAATCAACTGTATATATTTATATCCTTAATATGTGAACTGTCATTGTATTAATAATATAGGGTGTTCCAGAAGTCATCACCCCATCTAAAGTAGCTGTAACCTTAATTTAATTTTTTTTTTTTTCCAGATTGTAGAAGATCAACCCCCAATAATTTGAAGATGGAACACTACACACCACAACATAATTTTAACATAATTCTAAATCAAATAAATTATTTCCACTTTCTACAGTATTTGTTGTTTTATTGGTTCAAAAGTTATAAGCAAAAAAATGGGGTGATGACTTTGGAACACCCTTTATTTGTCATATGGACTATAGTCTGCCAATAAACATTTTCATTCTTTTTCATTTTCACATATATATTAGGGTGGTCCAAAAAATATTAAATTGAAAAATATATGTCTCATGACATTTGCTCATATTTCCAACCACGAACGATGTAGGAAATAAAAACTGGATCGATTCGTGCGTATTTAGAGGTGGCGCAACTCGACGTCTTAGTATCATTATACAGTTTTAGAGGTAGCGCAACTCGAAGTCTTAGTATCATTATACAGTTTGGGGTGACAAATTTGTGCATTTTCATTTTTCACCATATATGTGCGGCTATATATATATATATATATATATATATATATATATATATATATAATTATGCGGGTTGCTTCTACAGAGCTTCAATTTAATATTTAGTAGAAATCCAATGACAAGGAGAAATGTAAATGCCATGAAAAGTCTTCTTTATTGCGCAACGTTTCGAGCAATACGCTCATCTTCAGGCTGTTTAATAACAATGTGAAATTAAAATCAATATTGAATGAAAAACAAACAGAAATTTCTATAACCTATTCGTAAAGACAAATTTTAAAAGACTGAGAAAAGAGGGTTAAGTTCTAAGTTATACAGATTTACATATCAAAATTAAGAAGTTATTTTTAAATACATGTAGTAAATGTGAAATTAATACACTGGAAAAATTACCAATAGTACACTGGAACAATGGAGCTATCTACCTTACACAGCAGTATCCGAGGCCGACTAATTTGAGCAGAGGAGACGGGAATGAAAGATGGCGAGGGAGATAGGGGAAGGAGGGATTATAAGGAATTGGGGAAGGAGGAGGGATCATAGCAGATTGAGAGGGACGGACGATGAGTCAACATTCAGACTAGGGGACAATGCTTTAATGAAAAGGGATTCTAAAATTCTTAGTGAGTTGGGACAAGTATTACAACCAAGAATTTTAAAATTGTCTAAAGTGACATCAATTTTGCATTTGATGCTATGTTCACGTATGCTGGAGGCTTCCTTAGTTTTTAAAATTTTACCTGTTCGGCCACTTATTCCCATATGCGAATAAAATCTAGCCCTGAGAGAGCGAACAGTGCTGCCGATGTAATTCCCAAGGAGACACCTAGGGCAGGTAAATAAATATACAACACCGCTACGCAACGAGTCAGGGGTTCGATCCTTCGCTGAGAAAAAGCTACCTAAAGACGTTTTATTAATAAATATGATGCGGAAATCAGTATGATAAAAAATTTCCTTAACAATTTGTAAATTTAAGCTTAAATTCCTTATTCAAGGGACCCATTTCAGGTACCAAGAAATATTTTATATCCTTCGGCACTGTAATACATGGAAGTTGAGGGCTATAAACATTATTTAAGAAGGATCTAATTAGTTGTCTACATATTGAACAGGAAAACTATTAGTATAAAGTATGATCTTAGATTATTAAATTCATCATTAAGTAAGGTAAAATTGGAGGTCAAATTATATCCTCTGAACAGGAGAGTTTTAATACAAGACATCTTATAGTTGAAATCGATATATATATATATATATATATATATATATATATATATATATATATATATATATATATAATATATATATATATAATATATATATATATATATATATATATACTGTATATACGATACAACTCAGAATGGTCACGTTGCTCACGTTGGGCTTCCATCACTAAAAAGAAAAACTTTAGTATGTGTTATTTACCATTAATTATTCAGACTATAGTGGATTTAATTTTCCCAGAAAAGTTCCTTGTTCCATGCATGGTCTGTGTGTAACATTATATAATTATCGACGAGTATTAGGGATTTACCGAGTACTAAAATTCACCGAATACCGAATATTTAGTGCAAAATTATTCGGCGAATACCGAATTCCGAATATTAGTTTTATTTGGGTTATTAAGCGTCACTATAAAAACTGAAGCCTTTAGCAGTTTGACAGCACATTGAATTAATAGTAAATGTGAGCAAAAGCAGCATGTTTTAGCCACCAAAAATCTGCCACATTCCCATACTCATGAAAAATTTGCAACTGCATTGATTTCTATATTGCAAGAATGGTCAATAAAGAGCGATCGTGTGCATGCAGTTGTGCACAACAATGGATGTAGTATTACTAAAGCTGTTGGCGTTCTCAAAATGACTTCTGTTGCTTGTGCGAATCATACTTTAGCACTCGCAGTTGATGAAGCCCTTCTTAGCCAGAAGTCTGTTTCAGAGATATGTGCAATTGCGCGCCCAATCTGTTATATTTTAATTATTCATCTCCAGCCTTTGACAGACTTAAGGAATTCCAGAAGCAACATAATTTACCCGAAAACAAACTTATAAGAGACGTTATCACCCAATGGAACTCAAAATTCTATATGCTACAACGACTTCTTCAACGAAAAACTGCGGTTGTTGCATACGCCTCGGACTATGACAAACTGTAGCAACCTTCAATAATCATCAGTGGACTCTAAATCAGTGTGTTGTAAAGCTTCTTAATCGATGTGAAAAATTAACGAATGACTTTTCCTCTGATTCTTCTTGTCTTCACATGGTGTCTCCCGATGTAACAGGTCTCGTGGTATTTTTGCCTAACATAAGTGATGATGCAGGTGTTCATACTATGAAACACGATTTAAAAGAAAATTTACAGAATCGTTTCAGGCAGTGGAAGGCAGACACTACTCGCATGATTTCTCACGTTTTAGATTCTCGTTTCAAATTTGCTTGCATAACAGTGCCTGAGTTTGTAAAAAATGAGATAATCATTATGTCTACATCACCTAACGCTAGTCCTAGCCGTAATATAACTTATGGCGATGAAGCAACTGATTTTGTTTCACGAGAAGATCAAGAACCTTTGAAAAAGAAGCCGAAGGTTAATTTATGGAGTATTTCGATAAGGTTGTGCCTCCAGTCTCCACCTATCAAACATAGTCAGAAAAGTTATCAAAAAGAATTAGACATCTATTCAAAAGAGCCACGAGTCAGTCGTGACACGAACCCTCTTGATTGAGTCGTCATAATGGTGAAAGATTCCCGAAACTACTGAATAGCTAGGTTTTGCTGCGCGCTGTCCGACGTCACCGGGTCTCGATCCCGGGCCGATGGATTCGTAGTCAGCGATGCTAACCACTACACCACCGCGGTGCATATATATATATATATATATATATATATATATATATATATATATCAGGGTGAGCCACATATACAGTATATGGTTAAAAACAAATAAAATCCACAAATATGAGCTCCTGATGCATTTTCTTATTCCTTATATGGAAAAAGATTTCAGGTTGGATTTTGAGCTCAATCCATTATATTTAAGGGTGGCGCAAGTTTGAACAAATTTGCCCCCCCCCCCCTCACCCAAACTGTATAATGATACAAAGGCTTGAGTTGTGCCACCTCTAAATATGCACGAATCGATCCAATTTCTTATTTCCACCACTGTTAGTAGTTGTGGAATGTGGGCAAATGTCATGATAAATACATTTTTCATTTTCATTTTCATTTTTTGGAGCACCCTAATATATATATATATATATATATATTATATATATATATATATATATATATACAGGGTGGGCGGAAGTAGCTCCCTATTTTGGATTGGTAAAAAAATGCGTATATTATCCATTTATTTCAGAAGAATAATATGAAAAGGTAGGCATACATGGTAGGTTTTCTCTAAAATTCAATGTGGGCTCCAACTCTTTCCACCAGCTTCTGGAGCCGCCCAGGAATGGCGTCCACTGACTTTAGCAGGAACTCCGGCGGGATGGAGGACATGACTTCCCGAATTCGGTCCTCCAGTTCTTCCAATGTCCTCGGTTTGGTGAGGTAGACTTCTTCCTTTACCCACCCCCAAAGAAAGAAGTCGCACGGTGTCAAGTCGGGGCTCCTGGCTGGCCATTGATGTGGACCACGACGACCCATCCAACGCCCAGGGAAGTGGGCATCCAGCCACTCACGGACAACAAGAGCGAAGTGCGGAGGGGCGCCATCTTGCATAAATATCAGATCGTCGATGTTCTCCCATGTGCTGACAACCGGCCAGACCTCGTTTCGCAACATAGCAAGGTACCGCTCAGCACTTCGCTCTTGTTGTCCGTGAGTGGCTGGATGCCCACTTCCCTGGGCGTTGGATGGGTCGTCGTGGTCCACATCAATGGCCAGCCAGGAGCCCGGACTTGACACCGTGCGACTTCTTTCTTTGGGGGTGGGTAAAGGAAGAAGTCTACCGCACCAAACCGAGGACATTGGAAGAACTGGAGGACCGAATTCGGGAAGTCATGTCCTCCATCCCGCCGGAGTTCCTGCTAAAGTCAGTGGACGCCATTCCTGGGCGGCTCCAGAAGCTGGTGGAAAGAGTTGGAGCCCACATTGAATTTAGAGAAAACCTACCATGTATGCCTACCTTTTCATATTATTTCTTCTGAAATAAATGGATAATATACGTATTTTTTTACCAATCCAAAATAGGGAGCTACTTTCCGCCCACCCTGTATATATATATATATATATATATTATATATATATAATATATATATATATATATATATATAATATATATATATAAAATGCAAACCCACAAGGAAAAAGAAAAATGATTCCAAGGCTTTCGTGTATTCAGACGTACCTCGTCAGGAATCCTGTGTGTATATATATATATATATATATATATATATATATATATTAAACACAGACCGTGCATGGAACACGATCTGTGTTTAACATATAAGTTTCTCAGGGGCCCATTCTGAGTACACACAGACCGTGCATGGAACAGGAAGCTCTTCTGGTATAGTTAAATCCACTATAGTCCGAATAAGTAATGGTAAATGACAAATAATATAGTTTTTCTTTTTTCTTAGGTTAGCAGTCTTCAGTAGGTTAGTTTTAAATTCTAGGGCCTGTCTCAAAGCTGGGTTCTATTTGCTTAGTAGATGGCTGGTGAGGGAAGCTATATTTCGGAACCTTTTTGTTAGTGACCCGTTGCCCATATTGGGCTTCCATTATGAAAAAGAAAAACTTTAATATTTGTCATTTACCATTGCTTATTCCGACTATAGTGGATTTAATTATACCAGAAGAGTTCCTTCTTGCATGCACGGAACTGTGTATGTGTGTTACACATATATATATATATATATATATATATATATATATATATATATATATATATATATATATATATAAAAGATTCCAATAAAATATTTCTCTACAACTCATTTCGAGAAATATTTTAGTCTACTTCTTTTACGTCTTTTCGTTTAGTCATTTAAAGCGTAGTACTCCCCTTACTTCAAAAGGGAAGTGGTAAATAAAGGCTTTGAAATGTAAAATTCTAAAAGGGGGGAAATTCCCGACAGTATCGTTTCTTTTTTTTTAATGGAAAAGGGAGGTAAAATCCTCAGAGAAGGTGCGGGTCTTTTGTTGAGCACACCCTGAGGCCTAGGTGAAGTTAGGGTAGGTTTTAGATTTATTAAGGTTTCAAAATTCCTGCTGTCAACTACATTTTACATTTGTGATTACTACTTGTCCGTTCATTAAAAGACTCTCGTTCACGAGGAAAACTGGGATATATCCGTGACAAGAAACGATAAAACAATCCAGACTGTGAACATTTGCGTTAGGAGCACAACAACAATGACAAATATACCGTTCTGCACATGCAAAATCGATAAAAACCGTGTCTTCGTTTTAACACCATAAATAACCCCAAAATATGCTTTGAACTAGTCAAGAATTCGTTTTACCACGTTCAATCAACAGATTCTATGTTCTGCTTCCTTGAAATGAAAGTTACGTAATAAAAGTGTATTAAACGAGAGAAATTTAGTACATAGAACACAATCGAACAGCTTTTGATCAAGAACTCTCTTGAAAGGGAATCCACGCGGGTGTTTACAAGTTCTCTCATCACGAATACGGCAAGGCAACAATCTACAAAATGAAAAAGAATTATAACCGAAAACAAAATGGCATGAAAATTGCGTTCGAACGGACTACAATTCTAATGCCTTGTTCCTGCGCATTTATTAACTCGTGGAAATCACAGGAATAAGTGAAATTATTATTATAAATAAATAAATATAATATAATATATTGCTCAAAACTTCAAAGACATTTAATGAAAATGTGTATCATGAAACTCGTTTCTGATCAGAATTTCGGTAAAATGCCGGAATGCGTAATTACCATAATTTGTTATACAGTATGTTAGAAACTATGATTTAAAATAAACTCATCAACATCACTATGATCTTCACATTTATTATCATATAGATTTCTGCGAGCAGAATTCCAACTGTATTTGCTCAAATTATATTAAGACGCAGAGGTCTTATTGTTTTAATTCAAATTATTATTATTGTTATTAAGAAATTGTGCGGAGCAGAAATTCTGAGTGAAATCGTTATGGTTATTATCATATTATTCCACGATGAAGGATACACACAGCCTTCGATTGTAATCGGATATTCATGAAACTTGGTGGAAATGTTGGAACTACGACTCTTTCTGGATTTCTCCAAACCGGCTGATTCCCACCATTTTTTACCATAAGTCAGTGTATCAACTCCAAAAAATATTGCGCGCACGAGCAAAAGTGATAGAAGTTAAAAAATTCTCCTCGAAACACAAGCTAACAATTTTATCTCAAAAAATATTGCTTGCACGAATATTATTATCGGTATTAGTGAGAATTTCTAAAATCATCGCTTTTCAACCGATCGTGATGAAACTTGATAAGAATGTTCGGAAAAATTTGTGGTTTTGAATAAATAATATTTCTGACAAATTTCCTAAATTCTGAAATCAGGGCATTCCATCAAAATACGAAATAATTCGCCAAAAATCAACCCCCCCCCCCCCAAAAAAATCTCGAAATGTTTTTCAATCAGATTTTAGGTATGCTCCTCTACTTTCAAAAAAAAAAAAGTATATCTCTGCTATGCGCCGTTTATGACGCATTTCTTTTTGAAGGACCCCCCCCCCACACACACAGAGCCTATTTTCTATTTTCTGTAATCATTGCTCCTACAACAATGTCAGTTTTAACTATATGGACGAGTATGGTGTAATTCGAAAGGACTTTTAAACCTTAACATGTTTAAAGTTAAAAATATTCGTTTATAAACCTATCGGCTTCAATTATACGTTTTCACGAAGTACTATGGAACGTAAAAAAATTCAAGAGAAACTCAAAATATTAAACTCACCCAAAAAATGTCTAAAACAAAAATTCTAGAACATTTCCTTCTCTTTAGAATGATATTAATTTTGAGTTTGTATTCTTTATAGTTTTAAATTTATTCGCATTTAAATGAACACGGGTCAAAAAACCCAAATTTGAAAAATATTCCTAGAGAGTTGGTTACTAAAATCACTTGACAGACATATATACCATTAGAAAGCTCATCAAAATCTCTATCAGGTACTGTAATTTAAAATTTAAAATATTGCTTTAGAAAGGAGTAAATATTCAAATATCAATTTTCAAGAAATGAAATGGTAAAAAAAATAATAAATTCTTATCGTAGCTAGTTTATTTTTATACCCTTATATAGACCATGTAGAGTTGCATATATGGCAAAAATTTCAAGTTCATCATCTTTAGGTTATATTTTGCTGCGTAGGCTTAAGGCAGAATTTTTGAAAATTTTGTTGGGAACAAACGCTCGTAGATAGTTAACCACAAAAGTTGCATCTTTCGTACACATACCATTAGAATGGTCTGAGAATTTACTATAACCACGGAGAACTTTGAATTTTATATCAATCTGTAGGCAATTATCTCTTCTATATATGGTATGAAATTCATGTATATACCTTACATATGTATTGTTATATTAAATTTTGAAGAAATGTTCGTATAAACCTGAAGTTTTAGATTTTTTCAGACATAAATTGAAATTTGCGAGAAAAATCCTTCGCGGAGACGAGCTTTTTTATATAAAGGGTGGTCCAGATAAATGGGACCCATAAAAAAAAGCCAAATATTCTTAATATTTAATTCCTTTCATAAAAACTATATATCATTCGAAAGAGTAGAGTTACAAGTTTATTATGAAATATTTATTTTTTAAAAATGACTCCTTTCAAATGTGCTCCATTAGTTGCCAAGCATTCCAGTGTTCTCGCTTGTAAGTTCTGCATCACTTTTGCAAGAGTGTGCGGTGGTATGGCCTGTATCTCATTTGTGATGGCGGCCTTCAATTCTTGCAAGGTCGTTGGGTTATTTCTGTATACCCTACTCTTTAAATATCCCCCGAGATAATAATCTAAGGGAGAAAAATCCGGAGACCTTGCGGGCCATTCAACGTCTCCAAATCTTGAGATTAACTCGCCTGGAAACGTTTGACGCAAAACTGCCATGCAGTTCCTCGTGGTATGGCAGGTAGCTCCGTCTTGTTGGAACCAGTGGTTTTCTAGACAAAGATCTCTTAATTTAGGAATAAGGAAATCGGTCAACATTTTTTCGTAGCGATCACCATTTACAGTGACCGTGTTTCCGGTGGAATCCTCGAAAAAGTACGGCCCTATGATCTGAGATGCAGTAAGACCACACCAAACAGTTACACGCTGACTATGCAACGGGACTTCGGTAATATTCAATGGATTTTCTGTTGCCCAGAAACGACAATTTTGTTTGTTTACAGTTCCATTCAAGTGAAAATGGGCTTTGTCTGACATAATCAAAGTTGCTAGAAAATTGGTGGTGTTATTTACCTTCTGTTGGATCCATTGACAGAATTGTCGTCTTCGTGCGAAATCTCCATCGTTTAGTTGTTGCACTGTTTGAATTTTATATGGAAAGAGCATTAAATTTTGCTTGAATATACGGTGTGTTGTTCCATATCCAACTCCTAACAGCTGAGAAGCACATCTGATGCTTATGTTAGGATTATCCTGTACAATTTCAGGAGTTCTGTTAATGATCTCGTCTATCCTTGCTGTGCGCACTCTTCCAGTTGGTTTTCTTTTTCCAATGCTGCCAGTTAGGGAAAAAATTTTGACACACCGACGGATTACTTTCTTAGAAGGTGATTTTGACATCTGAAAATTTGTCTTGAAAGATCTTTGAGCTGAAACTACACTTCTTCCATGCTCATAATATTGCTCAGTTATGAAACGCAGCTGTTCCACAGTCCATGCAGTCATCTTGAAGGGTTAGTTTTAACTAACACTTTTATTTTGTTTTGTATCTTATCTTGTCTTGTATTGTCAAAACCTATACAATCCTGTACAAACTTGTAACTATCCTCTTTCGAATGATGCGTATGATTTTATAAAAGGACTTATACTTTAAGAGTTACAGGGGTTTCTTTTGGGTCCCATTTTTCTGGATCACCCTTTATCATATTAAAAAAACCAGGAAAATCTCTATCATATTACATACATTTTAATTAATCGGGAGTTAGAAATAGAATCCCCCACTAACATTAACCGAAAGAAAGTGTCTTAGAAATCACTCTTTTCTTAAAAATCTGATACGTGACAGAAATTTATAGTGAACATTGAAAAATGACTTATCTGTATGTGCGCCAAATTTCATGAAATTCTGTTAAATATTTCATTTTCATTTGCAAGAAAAGGGAAAGCCAGGACTGAATTGCTCTCCCCATAACTTAAAAGAAAAGCGAATAAGTGCAACTTCAAATATTATCTTTTAAGCTTATATGTTACAGGAAATCTGTGTAACTAGGGATTTCATGAAATCCCTAAAATGTTCAGGGATTTCATGTAAGGTTAAATCGTGATATGTTCGTTAGTTTTAACGAAGACATCACGACTTATCACGACTTAACCTAACCAATCGTCAAGGGCGTACAGTTGACCTAACCGGGCATTCAATAATTTTCCCTCAAGTTTAACGAAAATATCACGACTTAACCTTATATGAAATCCCTGAACATTTTAGGGATTTCATGAAATCCCAAGTTACACAGATTCCTGCAACATATCTATGATACATCGACAGAATAAAATGTTTTCTGTACCGAATAAAGTCTCCATTTCCATGACAACAGAGCAACGTTGCTCTTTGGAATCAACGAAAACGTAATTAACTTTTTATGCATGACTGGTACAAACTGGTAACGCTCCAAATACACGACAGCTCAGTTACCGTCTCTTCTCCTGACAAAGCTCAACTCATCGGTCAAACTTTCGCTTCCAACTCAACACTGGACGATTCCGATGCTGTTCCTCCATATATCTTCCAAAGATATTTTTCTGCCCTATCTGGAATCAACTCTAGGAAGGCGTACAGTCCTGATGGTGTTTCTCCTGTTGTTTTTAAGAACTGTGTTTCTGTGCTGACACCCTGCTCAGGCAAACTCTTTCGTCTTTATCTTTGATCTAGTACTTCTCCTTCCTACTGGAAGTTCGCTTTCATTCAGCCTGTCCCAAAGAATGGTGACGGCTCTCAACCCTCCAACTATCGTCCAATTGCTTTCATTTTTTGCCTTTCTAAAGTTCTTGAATCTCTCCTTAATAGTAAGATTCTTAAACACCTCTCTTCTCGCAGTCTTCTTTCAGACCGTCAGTATGGGTTCGACATGGGACGCTCTACTGACGATCTTCTTGCATATTTTTCTGACTCTTGGTCATCTTCCTTTCGGTATTTCGGTGAAACTTTTGTTATTGCGATAGACATATCAACAGCTTTTGACAGAGTCTGGCACAAATCTTTAATCTCCAAACTGCCCTCCTTCGGTTTCTATTCTTCTGTCTGTGCCTTCAACTCTGATTTCCTTTCTGGCCGATTTATAGCTGCGGTTGTAGATTTTTACTGTTCTTCTCCTAAAGCTACTCGTAATAACAATGGTGTTCCTCAAGACTCTGTCCTTTCATCCACTCTTTTCCTTTTATTTATCAATGATCAATTAAGTCGCACTTCCTCTCCTATCCACTATAATGCCGATGATTCCACTCTTCGTTTCTTCATCCGCTTCACAAAGCGTCCATCTCAACAGTCACTCCATGATTCGCGTGGGACGGCTATGGTACACCTGACCTCTGATCTTTATGCGATCTCTGATTGGGGCAGAGAAAAACTTGTGGCTTTCAATGCCTCAAAAAACTCAGTTCATCCCTCTGTCTACTCGCCACAATCTTCCACACGACTATCCCCTTACCTTCAACAATACACAACTCAATCCTTCTTCTTCTCTTAGCATTCTTGGTATTTCCTTTTTTCGTGATTTTTCCTGGAAAGTTCACATATACTTTGTTTCCAAAGAAAATCATCTCTGACTTGTGAAACTTGCCACTGAACACTGTTTGGTAACATGGTGCTCTTCTCTTACAGGTATTTCTCTATAATTGTTCGCACAAAGGAAATACCGTCCAAAAATAGACTCAAGAATGATTAATACCGTCTTAGTGAAGAACTACAGAGTCAAATAGCCAATAAAGTGGGAGTTTCATTCATTGTCCACGGTGAGCAAAACCCTCTCTCGTCATTCTCAAACTGGGAATGTAATGAACAAAGTAGGCCGATGGCGAAAAAGGAAAACCTCGGAAAAAGAAGACAAATACATGATTTTATTGAGCAAACGCAACAAAAAGAAGACTAGCGTTCGAATAGCTGCTGAAATGAATGCGTCACGCAACGCAGCATTTTTACTTCAACAGTGAATAAACGTCCGAGGGAGGCTGGTTTAATGGGTTGGGTTGCTACCAGAAAGCTGCTTTTGCCAGTCTTGGAGTAACCTTTCTCACGAGTCAGAGATGATTTTTTGAAGGAGAATGGGTCAAATGTATGAATACAAATAACAGGAAAAACATTCTAACCATTAATATCAATATTTCTGTGAATATAAACATTATTATTTTAATCAAAACGTGATGTCACCATTAAATACAACTTCTCTCACTATTGATTAATTGCTTGTAAGTCTTCATGAAACAAAACACCACATCAGAAAGCTCCTTAATTAGACACACATATCATTTTACTTCCTGTAACTTATAAAATGAATTAAAATAATTCTGTTACTATTACATAATCAGCTTTTTAAAACTATTTCCATAATTTTAACCGCCAGTGTGTGTGTATATATATATATATATATATATATATATATATATATGTAAAAATGAACAATGACTAATCCATATTCATTTTTACATAATAAACCAAAATCGCCTAAGCGAGTTTTGGATAAAAATTGTATTTGTAGCTTCCTATTTTTGTTTGTGTCATAACCTTACAATCTCCCATTTTCTATGGTTTAGTCGTATCCATTTTCCATTTTTCATTTTTGTTATAGAAGTTATTATAATTAATTATGATTGTCTTGCATCTCACCCTCGACCCTAGATTATGCATACACAGTGCATGTAACAGGATTGTTACTCTTTGTCTCTAATTCGTTCTTGTAAGTCTTCCTAACAATGATTCGTACTCTACGTACAAATTCAATAACTATGACGTCCCATTTTCCCGTCATTAATTTCCCTTCATCATATCTCTAGTATTCAATGTATGAAAATTTATATATCATCATAATAAAAACTGTACACCCTCTAGAAGTCATTATTTATATGTTATGTAGTATAAATATAATTCTTACATTCATATCTTATCTTGACCAATTATCCAATATAAATCTTATTAAATAATCATCTGTACTCGTGTCAGTCATGAAATGCAAAACTTTTGCCTTCGTTCTAAAACGCAAAAATACGTTCTCGTATTATTTTTTCATTTCTATTTTTAATTATTTGACCTCCCGAGATGAACTCGAAAATGCTGAGGGTAAGTGATCGAATTTCGCGAACTTGCATATTCGAACACTCGAAGGTTAAAATACCTCCTCTCGCTTTGATTTCAAATTTATAATATTATCATGCGTTATGTTATATCATGTATGTCATGTCTCATGTACTTGTGTTGTACTAATAACCATATAATCTAACCATGGTAAACGATGTAATGTACTTCAATGAAATTATAATTAACTGTAATATTTTAATTTAATATAATGTAATGTACTTTAATGAAACTGTACTTAATGATGTAATGTACTAAATAACGTAGTCAATGTACTTTAATGAAATTGTAGTTAACGATAATAAATGAATTGATAATTATAATCAAAGTTACAGTAGACCAAAATTACAATGTACTCAATGTCCGACCCGACATTATGTCGCCATAAGGAATGTCGAATCGGCAATACTGTTGTTATGTATTTTTATTATTATTCTTCCGTTGTGATAAATTTTAATGTGCTTTCTACTTTGCCATATAATTGATAACCTGTTGTTTTTTAAAATCTCATAATCATTTTTTTAGATTTAGCTGAATAATGAATCCTGAGTAACTTTTGCCATGTCATGTTTTGTATACATTCTTTCTTCATTATAAATGTTGAAGTCATGTCTTGCCTAAGCATTTAATTGTAAATCTTAAACCTTTAATTTTTACTCATATGCATATTTTAGTGTGTAAAGATGCATAGTTCAATTTCCACTTTTAGTTAACTTGGCAGATCATGATAACATCAGATCTGAAAATACGCAGTTTAAGATAAAAATATGGCTTCATCTTCAAATATCTTGTTTATCCGTTTAAACCTTACACAGCTAAAAGATTTACTTTATTTTCAAATATTTGCAAAAATAATACAGCCTCTTCAACATTTAATAATGATGATGTTAGTAGAATTGGGGTATATAAAGCCCACCAATTTCTTCCATGTTTGTTCTGATACCAACTACGAGGCTGAGCATTACCTGTAACAGTTTAGAAGTAAAACACAGTAAGAACAAGTCTTTATCTTCTCCTTCGAGCCGTGCTCTCTTCAGAAAACTTAGTCATTAGAATCTCCCGATAAGCTACAAGAAGAATCGGAGAGAAACCTCAAAGAATTTAATAAGCCTCTCAGAATCCTCCGAGCCACTAAAGAAGAACTCGGAAAGTAGTATAGAAGAAACTACCGCAAGTAACAGATCCGTTGCTGCCTCCTAACCAGAACCCCCGTCGACTTCGAACCAACCCAGGGCCATAGACGGAGGGGTTAACATTGTGGCGACCCTGCCAGGATCTCCACGACTCCAGGATTCTTCCAGTCCTCCAGACCCTTTAACCAGGATCTTCACGACTCCAGGATTCTTCCAGTCCTCCAGACCCTTTAACCAGGATCTTCACGACTCCAGGATTCTTCCAGTCTTCCAGACCCTGGAACCAGAACCAACACCCAGTTGACCGGCGTGTCACGACTTCGAGTTCGTCACATCCACCCGTGAACCGGTGCGTTACGACTCCAAGTTCTTCACGCCTACTTTTCATCTAGGAACAAGTGGCCAGCCAGACACGTCTTCAGGACACACCTCAAAAGGATTTCGCCATAGGAATCTTGTTAAGTACAAAACTCTTTTTTAAAAAAAAACATTTGAAAAAATCATTATTATTAACAATTAATATTTAGTATTGAGCCAGAATTAACAAAAAACACAGTGAACACTACAGACACCAGTGATACACTCTTTTTATTGAAAACAGTATTGTCACAGTTATTTTCAGTTATTTTTTTACTATTCTAGTTCGTATAGTATAATTTTATTTTATGTACCTTCGCGTACATTAGAGTGAAATGTTTTTTACATTTTTTATTTTAGTCAATTGTAAGAGAAGTCAATTGTAAGAGAAGTCAATTGTAAGAGAAGTCAATTGTCACAATTATATTCAGTATAGTATAATTTTATTTTATGTATCAAACGTAATAGTATCGTACCTTCGTGTACATTCGAGTGAAATGTTGTTTACATTTTTTTTTTTTTTTTTGTTTGCAAATTTTTTTCAATTACGGAATTGAATTGACTTGCAAATTAAGAGAGAGAGAGTTTAGAGAGAGTTTACAGAGAGTTTACAGATTTAGAGAGATTTTTGAAGTCATTTTTGAAGTCATTTTTTTGAAGTAATTTTGAAGTCATTTTTTGAAGTCAGTTTTTCAAGTCAGTCGGTTGCACCAAGAGGGTCAACCAAAACAGAGGTTAATCGTCTCCACTTGATAAAGATCAAATGCAGTCATTTTCCATTTTTAGTTAATCCTTACTTGAAGCAGGTTCAAGTTAGACAGCCCATTTTCAGTTTCAAGATACTACTTGATAAAAGTTCAAGTCAGTTTCATTTTCAGTTCAGAATACTTGATAAGAGGTCAAGTCAGAAGGTTGCGCCAAAACGGCCAACCGCCCCAGAGATTTATAAAGATACTCGAAGTAGTTTCGAGTCAGTTTTATTTGCAAATTAGTTGCAAATCAAGTTTCAGTTTCAATAGGTTGCATCCAAGAGGGACAACCGCCCCAGAGAGATTTATTTCAAGTCAGAGTTATTTATTCCAAGTCAGAGTGATTCATTCCAAGTCATTTTTATTTCAAGTCCCAAGTC
Organism: Bathynomus jamesi; assembly: GCA_023014485.1. Classification (NCBI taxonomy): domain Eukaryota; kingdom Metazoa; phylum Arthropoda; class Malacostraca; order Isopoda; family Cirolanidae; genus Bathynomus; species Bathynomus jamesi. The sequence continues at coordinate 60,595 of JAJOZX010012819.1, read as the reverse complement.
GAAGTTTTCAATGCAGTCAATTGAATTCAACTTTTTCCTTGTAATTTAAAAAAAAATGTAATTTAAGAATTTAATTCAACCTTTTTTTGTTGTTGTTCAAAAGAATTTAATTCAACCTTTTTTGGTGTTTGTGAGAAGAAAATTGACCTATCTGTCTTTTCTTGTCATGTCATTATTGCGTATATAAATATATAGGTGAAATGACATTTTGTTGTTTGTAACCCAAAACAGTTTTTACAATTGTTTGTAACGATTTGGTAATCATTGTAATGTATACGTGATAATAATAGTTGTGTAACAATTAATCGATCATGTACCTAATTTATCCTGCTCTGTACGATCGGGAAATTTACCCGTATGAAATTTCAGTCATTTAATTTTTAATAAAACTTCTACGCAATAAAACAGATGTATTTATCTATATGCAAACAAGTTTTCAGACTAAAATATCAAATAATTCAAAATTCTATCAACATTCAACGAAAGAGTATGATTTTTCTACTTAACCTGCAAAAATTATTAAACCTTTTTAATATTTTTTTTTATTATTATATAAAAAATAATTTTTAATATAAAATTCAATTGACATTATTAAAAGAAAAGATTGTTCGAAATGCTTCCCTTTCATTTCAATAACTTTTTTATTCCTGATCGAAATTCATCTATGATTCGATTTACTTTTATTTTTTTAGAATATTATAAAATTGTATTTAGCTCGTTGAAATGCATAATTGATTTATGTTTTTTAATTTGTATTTTAATTTTCTTTTGATTCAATTAATCGTGAGTAACTGTCCTTAAATTATTATTGTACCATTTGTAAAGTATCAAACGAAAATTATAGTCAAATTGACATACTACTACAGTATATGATTGTGAATTTCAGTAGTCGAATTTAATCTGTGTCTCGAAATTATAAAATACACACTTTGTACCCAATAAACATAAATACACATTTGACCACAGGTCTATACATCATCCACTACGTAATTCGATTTGTACCTACAACAGTCAATAAAAATGCATGCACACTATATATACTATATATACAAACCTCATACTCAAATCATTGAATATCACAATAAAACTATTTCATTACGTAAATGCCAACTATGCGATTTAGTCGTAATCAATTTTTGCATTCATGCATTCATGCATTTATACAGTTAATTTAACAATCCTATCAGCTAAATCTGTCTCTCGAAATTATCAGCTACACCCTTTATACCTAGTACACAAAAATACACACTAGACCACAGGTCTATACATCATCCATTACGTAATTCTATTTTTTACCTACAATAGTCAATAAAAATTAGCTTATAAATTGTGCGATTTACGTTTTTCCATTTTTATCTACTCTATTCATTATGTACGTAATTTTTTCCACAGAAAAATAAAATTTTGTAAAAAAAAAAAAAAAAAAAAAAAAAAAATTTAACATCATTCTTTGTCAAAATTGTTTGTCTAAACTAAAGTATTAATCTTTGAATTCCTTTATATTATATAATAACTCACTTGTTCTGTATAAAACTTGTAATGTAAAGAAAAATTCGTCACCTAACTTGAATTAGTTAGAATGTTATTTTCTCATTTGTATTGTATTAATGGTACCCTATTAGATTATTGTATAAATACCATTTTAGAGGGGGAAACACTGTAAAAATGAACAATGACTAATCCATATTCATTTTTACATAATAAACCAAAATCGCCTAAGCGAGTTTTGGATAAAAATTGTATTTGTAGCTTCCTATTTTTGTTTGTGTCATAACCTTACAATCTCCCATTTTCTATGGTTTAGTCGTATCCATTTTCCATTTTTCATTTTTGTTATAGAAGTTATTATAATTAATTATGATTGTCTTGCATCTCACCCTCGACCCTAGATTATGCATACACAGTGCATGTAACAGGATTGTTACTCTTTGTCTCTAATTCGTTCTTGTAAGTCTTCCTAACAATGATTCGTACTCTACGTACAAATTCAATAACTATGACGTCCCATTTTCCCGTCATTAATTTCCCTTCATCATATCTCTAGTATTCAATGTATGAAAATTTATATATCATCATAATAAAAACTGTACACCCTCTAGAAGTCATTATTTATATGTTATGTAGTATAAATATAATTCTTACATTCATATCTTATCTTGACCAATTATCCAATATAAATCTTATTAAATAATCATCTGTACTCGTGTCAGTCATGAAATGCAAAACTTTTGCCTTCGTTCTAAAACGCAAAAATACGTTCTCGTATTATTTTTTCATTTCTATTTTTAATTATTTGACCTCCCGAGATGAACTCGAAAATGCTGAGGGTAAGTGATCGAATTTCGCGAACTTGCATATTCGAACACTCGAAGGTTAAAATACCTCCTCTCGCTTTGATTTCAAATTTATAATATTATCATGCGTTATGTTATATCATGTATGTCATGTCTCATGTACTTGTGTTGTACTAATAACCATATAATCTAACCATGGTAAACGATGTAATGTACTTCAATGAAATTATAATTAACTGTAATATTTTAATTTAATATAATGTAATGTACTTTAATGAAACTGTACTTAATGATGTAATGTACTAAATAACGTAGTCAATGTACTTTAATGAAATTGTAGTTAACGATAATAAATGAATTGATAATTATAATCAAAGTTACAGTAGACCAAAATTACAATGTACTCAATGTCCGACCCGACATTATGTCGCCATAAGGAATGTCGAATCGGCAATACTGTTGTTATGTATTTTTATTATTATTCTTCCGTTGTGATAAATTTTAATGTGCTTTCTACTTTGCCATATAATTGATAACCTGTTGTTTTTTAAAATCTCATAATAATTTTTTTAGATTTAGCTGAATAATGAATCCTGAGTAACTTTTGCCATGTCATGTTTTGTATACATTCTTTCTTCATTATAAATGTTGAAGTCATGTCTTGCCTAAGCATTTAATTGTAAATCTTAAACCTTTAATTTTTACTCATATGCATATTTTAGTGTAAAGATGCATAGTTCAATTTCCACTTTTAGTTAACTTGGCAGATCATGATAACATCAGATCTGAAAATACGCAGTT